>NW_026474781.1:0-10699 GCF_026875155.1 Cherax quadricarinatus
TGAATATTTTCCGGAGGTCCAACCTTTTTTTGGGGCCTCACTCAGCTGCTGCAGAGCGGGGGGTTTTTTTTTCCCACTTCAGCACCAAGACCACTTCTCCAACCGAGTTCCCGGTTGAGCCGGGTTTCATCACTGCTCAAGCCCTCCTCAGGTAACCCAAATGAACCCCCCCAGGCCCAAACCATCACCACAGTGCAAAAGGGGTCACAGGGAGGCACAGCTTCTGACGTTCCCCTTTTGATCCAGAGCACACTAAAAAAATTTTTCAGACACTTGCTCCAATAGGTTTTCCCACCTTTAAAGCGGGTCAGAAAAACCCAAAACATTCATCACTTTTGAGGAGTCCCACAACTTTGTTGACTAGTAGAAGGTCAATTTCCCTGCAAAAGGACATCTGCAATACCTACAGGTAAAACCCGACTGTAGGGCAGTTTCTACCCATAAACGGCCCCGGGAGTCCTGACAGGGCTCCATTTTACCCTTTAAAAAAATGTCCAACCCGGGTGTAGGATAGCCTTGGGGCTTAGCGCTTCTTTTTATTATAATAAAAACCCCGGGTAGGTGTCATCCAAACTGGCAATACAAACCCCCTGCAAGAAAGGGTGTATTGCTACAATTTCCCCCTCAAAACATAACACCCGTCCCCCTCCCTTCATTTTGGTTAAGGCCACAGTAACTTACTTAAATTTAACCTCTCCTAGGGTCTAAGTCTTCTTTGGATTCCTGGGAAAAGGGCTGAAATCAAGCAACACATGTGAAAACTGTGTTTTTACGAGAAGCATCTGCGCAGCCTGTCCCAAGCTTTTTTCGACAATAGGCGCAGGTGGCCCTGTTTATTGCAAAAAGTACAGTGATAAGTTTAAAAGCCCCCTGCACTCTTGCATGGGCCCCGGGGCCCATGTCTTGGGGAAACTGACTTTTCTACCTGCCCCCCGGTATGAACATTAAAAAGGTATAAAATACCACGGGTTTGTTAGGTAAGACACATAGCAACATTTGGGGTATTTTTATTATGAAACTTTCCCCACACATAGCTTCTTCATCGAGTACAGAAAATTTGAAGAAGCAAAGATACTTAAAGACGATGTAATCATCCATCACCCAAATTTTGAGGGTCCCCCCTCATCGGGAGAAGAGCATTTTTTCCATAGTATAAAAACAAAGGAGATAATGACGGATGGACTTTTATGCCCAAGAGGGAGACGGGGTCACTAAAGAGGTAAAACTCAATGTTGAATCAGTCCCCCCAAATCCACCGGCCCACTAGGGGGAAGTTGTCGAAGTTGATTGCACTATGAGAGGGGCGTTTTTAGAGGGACCTACCTCTAAACATCTGATTTTCTTCCCTTTCAGTGACCACCTCCCCTTTTGGCGCTATAAAACTCCACCGCACTTCATCTCCATATTGTTTCTACTATGGGAAAAATGCTCTTCTCCAGACTGAGGGACTGCCACCTCAAAAATTTAAGGGTATGGGCCCCGATTACATCGCTTCAATATCTTCTGCTTCTACAACTTTTCTGTACTCGCTGAAGAACCACTTTTAGGCGAAAGTTTCATAAAAAAGATACCCAACTGTTGCATAGTGCCCTTTCCCAATCCCCCGGGAGTCCTGGCCTGTGCAACTGACTAAAACCTTCGGGGACTACTGGAAAATTTGGGTTTTAAAATCTAGTGGGTTTTTAGCTGGAAAAGGAAGGTTTAAACTTCTGAAATTTCTTATTCCCAATTTGGGGGGTGTAGAAAACTTACCATTTTTAGTATGTGGGGGTGGGAACTACTTCCAAATTTTGGTTTGCTAAAAACTGTCACCCAGCTCTAAAGCATTATTAAAATCATTAAAAACCCTCCCCAAATATGCCTTAAGTCAGGGGGAAAATTTTCCCCCTTTTAAACCTCTAACAAAAATTTAAGGGAATTACAACCCTCATAATTTCCTACCCCCCCCCCTTTGAGGACACCCCCTATTTAGAAGTGACATCTTTCCTTTCCTATTTTCCCCCAAAGATGCCCTGCCTAAACTTTTTTCCTCTAAAATTCTGCCGGTAAACCTTTTTTCCCCGGGAACATTTTAAAAGCCGTAAACTTTTCCTCTTTAGCTATGAAATCAAAAAGGCCGATCCTTCTAAAGAACAATGTCCTAAACCCTTTTTCCCAAAAATTGGTTCTTGCTAATGTCGCCCCTTCCTTTTCCGGCCAAACTTGGGGATTTGGCCGATTTCAAATAACAATTTACGGCTTTATTTCCCAAAAGAAAACACTACCATTGTGTCGTGCTGGGGGAGAAGCAACTGCCTCTTTTACTCTTTCTTTAGCCCCAAGCTCCTTAAAGGGCCCTTTCCTGGATCTTTGTGCCTCAAACCTTAACCATTCCTTTTCCTGCAACAGGCTAATTTTATTGTAAAATTACTACTTCCCTTTTCCGGTCCCCACATGGGATTTTGATTCAAAGCACCTTTAAATCATGTCTTATCAGAATTTTCACCAGTGTCGCCTTTTTGGGGAAAAGATAGCACCAAACTTCTACCAGCCACAGAACTTACAGATTTAAAATAATAAAGCACAGAGCAAAAATACCTTACACTGAAGTAGTATTTTCACAAGGAGGATTGTCATGCACTCCCTAAAATTAAACAGGATTACACAAAAAGAAAACCCTGGCAGAAAAAATGGAGCTACTGCACCTGCAAAGGTAAATTATTCCCCCCCGAAATTTTAGGTGAGCAAAACCCCCTAAAAATCAGCAAATTGTACCTGCAAGGGTAAATTGTGCACAAAATACCAAGTATTAATAACACCCTAAAAATCAACAATATGGCACAGAAAGGTAAATTATTCACAGAGTAAAAGTTAAAAAATAAACCCTAAAAACCAGCAATAAATTTCAAAACAAAGCTAAATTATTCACAGGGTATTAGTTAATAATAACACCCTAAAAACCAGCAATATTGCAAACAAAGGTAAAATATTATTTTAAATGTGAGTTTTATAGTGAATGCTTCCTTTGACCAACCCAGTAAAGAATGATTATTGACTTAGGTTGCAAACTTAAATTACCACATAAAGTTTGATAATTCTCCCGGACAGGCCCCCACATTATGCAGAAATGTGGGATAGCTGAGGCCTTGAACCTTGTCTAAGGGGAAAGGTAAAAGTTACACACATCTCAAGCATAAACAGGCCACCCAGGGCTATCCCAGTCAAAACAGAAAGCGCTAAACCAGTATGTGTTACTTCAATGTGTTGGTTAACAGAGGGTTAGGCAAAATCCCAGTTAGGAAAATACATCCATTTATTTAACACAACATTATATACACACTCTACATAAGAACATAAGAACATAAGAAAGGAGGAACACTGCAGGAGGCCTGCTGGCCCATACTAGGCAGGTCCTTTACAATTCATCCCACTAACAAAACATTTACCCAACCCAATTTTCAATGCTACCCAAGAAATAAGCTCTGATGTGAAAGTCCCACTCAAATCCAACCCTTCCCACTCATGTACTTATCCAACCTAGATTTGAAACAACCCAAAGTCCTAGCCTCAATAACCCAACTAGGTAGACTGTTCCACTCATCAACTACCCTATTTCCAAACCAATACTTTCCTATGTCCTTTCTAAATCTAAACTTATCTAATTTAAATCCATTACGAAACAGCTTAATCCTAAATGCCCAAATCAGGGTACACACAAAACAGCTGACTGGAGGTCCAGCCACCATAACCGCTAGGCCTAGTAAGCGTCAGGCCATCACTTCTCCACTACAAACCCCATTTCTTATTTCCTCACTCATCCCACAGCACTCTGCCCATGTCAGAGCCTAGGTGGGCATACAGGTAAGCCACAGAAGAGCCTATGGCTTGGGTTAGCTAAACAAAACGTGTACACAACTACAAACTTAGCTTAAATATACAGCTTCTCCGACGCCAGCCTCCACACCATGATGACTCTACGTGACTGCCCCAGCAACGCTCACTCTGCGTACCCAAACACCCTTGGAAAATAAATCCCTAGAAGGATTTCTTTATAATTACAGTTAGAGTACTTTACAGTGCCCACAAATGCACATTATCAATTATAATATAATTCTTTATAATTATAACATTCATACTATTATGGCACACTTCTCAACTGTATATACATTGCAATGTCATGCAAAACCCTGCATAACATTCTGTGTGTGTGGATGACTACTCTAGACCTGGGAGTGTCTGTGTGGATGACTACCCTAGACCTGGGAGTGTCTGTGTGCATGACTACCCTAGACCTGGGAGTGTGTGTGTGGATGACTACCCTAGACCTGGGAGTATCTTTGTGGATGACTATCCTAGACCTGGAAGTCTGTGTGGATGACTACCCTAGACCTGGGAGTATCTTTGTGGATGACTATCCTAGACCTGGGAGTGTCTGTGAGGAAGACCATCCTAGACCTGGGAGTGTGTGTGTGGATGACTACCCTAGACCTGGGAGTGTCTGTGTGGATGATTGTCCTGGACCTGGGAGTATCTGTGTGGATGACTATCCTAGACCTGGGAGTGTGTGTGTTGATGACAAACCTGACCTGGGAGTGACTGTGTGGATGACTACAAAACCCTTTGGAGTGTCTGGAGTGTGGAGACACCGAAACCCTGGAGTTCCTGTGGATGACTACCAATAGGCCAGGGAGTCTCTGTGTGGAATGCCCTACCCTAGACCTGGGAGTGTCTGTGTGGATGACTACCCAAGACCTGGTAGCATCTGTGTGTGTGGATGACTACCCTAGACCTGGGAGTACCTGTGTGGATGACAACCCTAGGCCTGGGAGCGTTTGTGTAGATGAATATCCTAGACCTGGGAGAGTGTGTGGATGACTGCCTTAGACCTGGGAGTGTGAGGATGACTACCCTAGACCTGGGAGTGTGTGTGGATGACTACCCTAGACCTGAGAGTGTGTGTGGATGACTACCCTA
This sequence comes from Cherax quadricarinatus, assembly GCF_026875155.1. NCBI lineage: Eukaryota > Metazoa > Arthropoda > Malacostraca > Decapoda > Parastacidae > Cherax > Cherax quadricarinatus. The sequence continues at coordinate 4,954 of NW_026474781.1, forward strand.
GACCTGCGAATGTCTGTGTGGATGACTACCCTAGACGTGGGAGTACCTGTGTGGATGACAACCCTAGACCTGGGAGTGTGTGTGGATGACTACCCTAGACCTGAAGTGTCTGTGTGGATGACTACCATAGACCTGAGAGTGTCTCTGTGGATGACTACCCTAGACCTGGGAGTGTCTCTGTGGATGACTACCCTAGACCTGGGAGAGTCTGTGTGGATGACTGCCTAAACCTGGGAGTGTGTGTTGATGACTACCCTAGACCTGGGAGTGTCTGTGTGGATGACTACACTAGACCTGGGAGTGTGTGTGTGGATGACTACCCTAGACCTGGAGTGTCTGTGTGGATGACTACCCTAGACCTGCGAGTGTCTGTGTGCATGACTACCCTAGACCTGGGAGTCTGTGTGTGGATGACTATTCAAGTCCTGGGAGTGTCTGTGTGGATGACTACCCTAGACCTTCTAGTGTTTGTGTGGATGACTACCCTAGACCTGGGAGTGTGTGAGTGGATGACTACCCTAGATCTGGGAGAGTGTGTGTGGATGACTACCCTAGACCTGGGAGTGTTTGTGTGGATGACTACCCTAGACCTGGGAGTGCTGAGTGGATGACTACCCTAGACCTGGCAGTGTGTCTCTGGATGACTACCCTAAACCTGGAAGTGTGTGTGTAGATGACTACCCTAAACCTGGGAATGTCTGTGTGGATGACTACCCTAGACCTTGGATTGTGTGTGGATGACTACCCTTGACCTGAGAGTGTCTGTGTGGATAACTACCCTAGAACCTAGGAGTGTCTGTGTGAATGACTATCCTAGACCTGGGAGTGTCTGGGTCGATGACTATCCTAACCTAGGAATGTCTGAGTGGATGACTATCCTAGACCTGGGAGTGTGTGTGTTGATGACTATCCTAGACCTGGGAGTGTCTGTGTATATGTCTACCCTACACCAGGTAGCGTATGTGTATGACTATCCTAGACGTGGGAGTGGCTGTATGGATGACTGCCCTAGACCTGAGAGTGACTGTGTTCATGGGAGAGTCTGTGTGGATGACTGCCCTAAACTTGGGAGTGTTTGTCAGTATGACAGCCCTAGACCTGGGAGTGTCTGTGTGGATGACTATCCTAGGCCTGGGATTGTCTGTGTGAATGACTACCCTAGACCAGTGAGTGTCTGTGTGGATGACTATCCTAGGCCTGGGAATGTCTGTGTGGATGACTACCCTATACCTGGGAGTGTCTGTGTGAATGACTACCGTAGACCTGGGAGTGTCTGTATGGATGACTAACCTAGACCTGGAAATGTCTGTGTGGATGACTACCCTAGAACTGGGAGTGTCTGTGTGGATGACTACCCTAGACCTGGGAGTGTCTGAGTGAATGACTACCTAAGGCCTGGGAGTGTCTGTGTGGATGACTACCCTAGACCTGGGAGTGTCTGTGTGGATGACTACCCTAGACCTGGGAGTGTCTGTGTGGATGACTACCCTAGACCTGGGAGTGTCTGTGTTAATGACTAACCTAGACCTGGAAATGTCTGTGTGGATGACTACCCTAGAACTGGGAGTGTCTGTGTGGAAGACTACCCTAGACCTGGGAGTGTCTGTGTGAATGACTACCTAAGGCCTGGGAGTGTTTTTGTGGATGACTACCCTAGACCTGGAAGTGTGTGTGTGGACGACTACCCTAGACCTGGGAGTGCCTGTGTGGATGACTACCCTATACCTGGGAGTGTCTGTGTGGATGACTGCCCTAGACCTGGTAGTGTCTGTGTGGATGACTACCCTAGACTTGGAAGTGTGTGTGTGGATGACTACTCTGGAGAATAAACTACCTTTAGTGAGTGTACTGCATGATTTATTGTTTATCTTTTTGAGACTCAAAGTATCTTCCTGTGTGTTCCAATTAAGTTCCAGCATATTGTTGCAATCAGGAATTTCAGTTTCAAGGAAATCTTCCTTGATAAGTTCCCTTAATTGCATTGAATTAGTATTCCACATCCTTAGAGGCATATTTGCTTCTTTCATCTCCTTGTTAGCTTCTGTGAATAAGGATTTCAAATCCTCCTATTTATTCACAGTACCTTGAAAAATTGTCCACATAGAAACTTTTCTTTAAGATTTCTTTGAAGGGACTTTCAGATTTCTTCAAATGTGTATTTAGAGTAGCTTCTAGTAAGAATGGTGAGGATGTTGCACCAAATAATACTGATTTGAAACGATAAGTTTTCACAGGACTTTGAGGATCATGTGGATTTTCAGGCCACAAGAATCGAGTATAATCTCTATCTTTTTCTTGTATCCTACTCTTAAGAAAGCCTTGGAAATACAGCCATGTAGGCATATGGGTTTCCTGCGAAATTTCATAGCACGTCTCCAAACTTCTCATTATAGGGTCCGGTCATCAGACAGTCATTAAGACTTGCTACATCTTTTTTTGCACCCTGCGCTGCAATTATATACAACACGTAGTGGGGTGTTTCAGAATCTTTTCTGACTCCATGGTGCTGGAGATAAAGCTTCTGTCCTTCAACTTATCTTCGACTATTTCCTCAATGAATTTATTGTCCAACTGTTCTTGTATGATATTAAAGATAGACAGTCAGTAGCTCTGGATTCTTCCTGAGCTCATGAATTTGTGCTTTCATTTGTCCGAAAAACCATGCGATAATTGCAGGCAGATGTGGTGGAAATTTTAATTTCCATGGTAACCTAACCCAATACTGTTCATCTTTATATTTGACAGTGTCCAAATATTGGTTTTTAAGTCTGAGACTCTTGTGGGCTTTGTTTTTTTACATCAATACCTATCGCATCTAAATCCCACAACTTATCAACTGGTTCATTCATTTTTCTTCCATAATGACAATTTTTGCTGTGGTACATGATCAGCGGTTTATTCTCGTAACTAGTACATTTTCCACTGAATCAATATCAGTTTCTTTCCACTTTGAGAGGGAATGGGAAACCACATATCATGTGGCCTCCTGCTGTTTCAGCAAGTGAACATCATGTTTACTTACTATATTTTGCACAAAACAGTGATAATAATCACTTCCAATGATTAAATCAGTTGGACTAATAGTGTCCGTCTGTATGTCAGGACAGGCTAACTTGACCTTAGCTGCTTTCAGTGCTGCAACTGTTTCTTTTAATCCCTGAATCTGCACAGACTTAGCAAATCATCTACTACCACAGCTTCTACTGTCTTTTTCCTGTTCCTATTCCAACATGATTCTGGCTAGGTCATATGTCTGTTTTACCAGAATTGTGGAAAAAAACCAGCTATACTAACTGTATTTTGGGATAGGGTTGTTTATTCAGTTTCTGCAACCACTGTTTTTTCTTATGGGAAGGACCTTGGTGAGCCTTGATCAAATAATGTTAGCACATTGGTTTTGTGTAATTTATTAGATAACTCAACTCGAGTTATCGGAGAGCATTGCTTTAAAACTTATCTCTCACATTTAATGCTGTTGCTTGTTGGGCTTCCTGATTCTGTGGAAGACTGCTGCTGTTCAGCAAAAAATATTTGGGCATATGAATGCCCTACCTTTTCTTTAAAACACTTCTTCAGTGAGCATTTACCTCCCTCCCTTGTGTTCACCTAAACACTTGATGCACCTTTTTAGCTGATGAACACGTTGTTTACGTGCCTCTATTGACGTGTATTGACTACCATAAATGTGCCCAATGTGTTCCATCACAAAGTACAACATTTTGGAGTACGTTTATGTGAGACATTCGTTTACTGTCTGTTGTATTCACAGTTGATAAATGCCTATATGGGGTTTTCCATTCTGTGGTTTAGTGGGAGTAGGTATAACTCTTTTTATACTGAGTTGAAGGTTTATTATCCACTGGATTTGTGGGTTTTTCATCTTGTCTCGTTGCTTGCATGCATGAAACAAATGTTTTTAAACCATGCTAATTTCCTCACAAGTGAAATAGCCCTTTATTGAACATAATATTTAATCATTCAATAGTTTTGGTACAACTTATCTTGTACAATAAACCCCTGATAAACCAATCACATTGTCTTAGGTCATATTTAGCACCTAGAGATCTGAGACATTGTCTAATTAATTCTAAATGCCTGTAAGTCTGAAAAACAGTGTTTGGGGGGGCTTCAAGCTTGATATTAAGACTTCATGTCTAACTCCCAGCCTGTCACATCGAAGTAATTGTCTGCTAAGGAAAACGTTAAGGGTATTTGATAATTGCCTTTAACAATCGGAAATGACTTAATCATTCACAGGGACATTTAAGGTAATTGAACTTAGCAATCTCATCTATGTCAGTTCGTGAATTTACTATGGATTGAAAACCACTAATGAATTCTTCATAATTTTGACCTTGGAAAATAGGTAATGACAATGTAGGTAAGCTTTGGGAATGGGACACTTGTTTTTGTTACAGGTGTAACCCGGTGTTTGACCACTAGTTACAGTAGGTCTCTGTGACAGAGTTTTGCGGCGATAGCCTTTCTCCTGTCCAACCTTAATTGTTAATTACTAAAAGTATCCAAAACATTTTTAATTTCATCCTCAGATGGGTCTGATTCAAGAAATTTATTTTTATAATGTGTATAGTCTGAATTAATTATTTTCCCGACGTTTGGCAAGTAATTCAAATTTGACCTCAAGATCATCAAAATCTATGTTTGTATCTTGAGTTAATCCTATAAAAACTGAAATTAGATTTCTAATTGTGTAATCTTAGTCTGTAAGACTGAAACTGAGTTTTCAAACAAGCCATTTTAATGGTATACTGAAAATTCTAGCACCACATTTTAGAGTGTTTAAAAAAACACTGTACTGCTATAAACAGCTGAGTTTTTGTTATGCTTAAGTCAGCAATAATCGAGTCAGACACTACTGGACCCACTAAGCTTAACCTCAGGTCAATGACCATAAGGGTACACAGTACATATGGCTGGGGTTTATGGCTTGAGTTTGCTGTGTCAGCCTGACCACGATGATTAAAACGTAAATAACGATGTTATACAACTTCATTCACTATACACTAAAATGTCACTGTATAACTGTAAATCACATGAGAATATTACTTACAATATATAAAGGTCACTTTTATATATATATATGAAAGCTTACACTTTTATATATTCCTTTAATATAAAAGGTATATCTATAAGAAACAAACTTTACACAATCTTGTCATCTTAATTTCTGCTATTAAACATTATAAACACTATGTGTATATACACTCAGACAAACTGAACATCAGTTGGGTTGTTGTTGTCTTAGTCAGCGTTTCTGAGAGGTGGAGCAGTAGATGCCAGGGGGCCATCCCCCGTTTTCCTTGTTGGGTGAGTCACCCAGCTCCCGTTTTCTTTGGGTGAACGCTGGGTGAGCGCCCGTTTTCTTTTGGCTGCCCATTCCCGTTTATTGAGTCCGGAGGGAAATCATTCATACTGATTTATATTGTAAAACACTAGTTTTTACAGCTTTTTTTTCGAAGGACCTGGCTCGTAGGTATTTGTACACTGTAGTACAACATATTTGGACCACAGTGTGGCCTTTATCCGGTTCGAGCACGACCAATATGTTGAGAAAAGGCATTACCCGCTAAGTTTAAAGAGTTTGTAAGTAACTTAGAAAGACAGCTCATCACCTGCACAGCCGCCCCTGCAGGGGAGGTATTGAGAACTGTCGAAGTCATCTCTCAACGGCTGTAAAGAGTTATAATTTGTAAGATTTTAAAAATTTCCCCTAGGGGTGTTTTGC
>NW_026474782.1:0-10884 GCF_026875155.1 Cherax quadricarinatus
TACAGTAATGATTCACGCACTGTAAACAGTGACTGAGAGAGGACAGGAAAAGCAATGAAGCTAAACTGTTGATATTAGGAGATTTCAACCACAAAGAGATTTGACTGAAAACTGGGACACCCATGGAGGACAAAAAAAAAATGGAGAGCAAAATTTATTGACAGAGTCATGAACTTTCTGAGCCAAGATGTAAAGGAAACAACAGGAGTGAGGGAAGATGAACCAGCGAGACTAGTTGGTGTTCGCTCAAAATGAATGTGATATAGTGGAAATTAATTACAAGGAACCAGTAGGAACCGGCTATCACGTGAGATGCTAAGTGCTGAATACCTGGTGGATATTACAACCCAGGATTCCAAATGGCCTGTTACCCCGGGTGTAATGGGAGCAAATAAACACAGTAGAAAAAGTTTAGACTTATATTATCCTTCACCAATTTATAACAGCAATATGTACACTATGTACAGTGATAAGTATAGTGCACTCCACGGTAAGCAAGGCAGAAATAGAAGCCACAAGATAGCAGACCGTGCTTCAACCAGCTCTAGAATGGGAATGACAAGGGCAGACAGGAGAGCGGTACCTACATAACCTCTGCGATTGCCAAAACCATCTCCTTATTGGCTAGAACCTGGTCACTAGTTGATCGAGGGGGCCCCATCATCAACTCTTAGCAACCGGGTTCGCGGGTTTGGGGGGAGATAGCCTGAAAATGAGGGGGGTGTACATGCGCCGAATAAAGGTTGCGTACTCTTTGCATGCCACACCCCCACCCCGAGAAGGGTCAGGATTAGGCTGCCACCTCCCAGGGGAAACCGTGCCGCCATGGCACAAAATAATGGACCGCCTTTCCTCTCCACCATCCAACTTTTAGATAGAGCTCAGCTTTTCTCGTGACCAAAACCCCAAACCCTAAACTTAGGGGTAGACAGCAGTAAGACAGGCTAGAAATAGGTCCAAGATACAGGCGGAGGGTAGCCCGCATCCCCTCAAAAAAAAAAAACCCACCCCAGGGATAAAAAAAAAGGGGCGTAAAAAGGGGGTTACCACAAATTAACATCCTAACCTAAATAATAAAAATTATTAGACTCTAGATAAAGAGTCTGCCAACGTATTTTCTTTCCCGGGCAATATATTTAATAGAAATATGTAGGGCTGCGGGCTTAGCGTCCAGGGGCATAAGCCTTGTGTTGTGGTTCTTCATGGCTTGGAGATATACAGAGGATTGTGATCACTGTAGACTGTGACCACCCGAGTTTGTCTGGCCCACATAAACATCGAAATGCCCCAAAAAAGCCAGTACCAGCGCGAGGGTTTCCCTTTTTCAAGGGTAGAATAAGCCCTCTGTTTGCGGCTGGAACTTGGCTGAAAAGTATGCTACAGGCTGCAACTCCTTGTTCCCGATTTGTAATAGTACTGCCCAACCCCAGACTCACAAAGCATCAACCTGAATGAAAAAGGTTTGGAGAAGTCTGGAGACAAGAGAATGGGTACAGTACACAATAATCTTTTTGCTTTATTAAAAGCAGTGTTACAGTCTGACGTCCAATTAAAGGGAACTTTTGACGGAAAAGAGGTAAGAGGGCTACAATATCTGAGAAATTCTTACAGAATCTTCTGTAAAATCCATCATCCTAGGAAACGTTGAAGAGATTTCCTATAAATAGGAACTGGATAATCTTAATAGAAAGAACTTTAGCAATTTTTAGGGGGAAAACTTTCCCACTACCTACTTCATGGCCTAGAAAAGTGACAGTGGCCTGGCAAAGGAAGATTTAGATAAATTAACTATTAAATGGGAACTTTTAAAAGGGTCTCAAAAAGAGCCTTAAGTCTAAGTAGGTGTTGATCCCAAGTATCAGCACCACAACAATATCATCTGGGTTTACGTTTGCCGTGCCTTCAAGCCCTTTAATGCCTGATGGATAAGTTTCTGGAATGAAGAGGGGGAATTTTCATTCCGAAGGGGTAACTGTATTGATATGACCTCCGGGAAATTTACGATGGCAGAGATTTCCTTCGCCTTATCTGTCAAAGGTACCTGATATTTAGCCTTTAAGGAGATTTTAATTTGGACACAAAAGTAGCCTTACCCACAAAGTCAATTACGTCATCCAGACGAGGAAGAGGGTAAGCATCTGAAACTGTGACCTCGTTCACGTTACGGTAGTCTGTACACATACGAAACCCTCCATCAGCCTTCTTCACAAGGATGCACGGTGAAGCCCATGGACTAGACGACGACCACTAAACCATGCTTTAACAAAAATTCTACTTCCTGGCTGAAGTAGCCTTTGCTTTTCAGGATTAGCTCGTAGGGGAGAGTTTAATTGGTTTAGAGTTTCCCACATCTACTCATGGTAACCTAACGACATTTTTTTCGGCACATCCGAAAAAAAATTAGGATATGACTGTAGCTCAGTTAAATTTGTTGCTTGCGTTTCAGATAATCTCTCCATTAAAGGGCTAGGATCCTTGAGGAGGACAGAATTTGAAAGTTTAATATTAATTTCAGAGAGAGTGCAAAGAGTCAGAGTTGTCCTCCAGGGTAGAGGACAGATTCATTTCTGGACTTTAATCTGGTGTATGGAAGTACTTTAACTGATTAATGGGGAATTTTAGATTTTGAGTCTTTTCAATGGGAGCTTACCACATAAAATTTTCATCAGATAATCTACTTACAATCTGCATTTGGTCCCGTAAATCTAGCTTTCAAGGTGTGGCCAGGTATAGGTTCCTGCACCAACACCTTGTCTCCTGGATGGAAGGAGCGGAATTGTGTACTTCTGTCATACCTCTGTTTCATCTTTTCTTTTAGCTGTCTTTAGGTTAGCCTTTGGGTAACTGAACGTGCCACCTGCAACCTTGAAGACGGATTGTAGAGGGGTTGAGCTAAAAGTCTTCTTCCCATCCATCCTTCTTTGACACCCGAAGAGGACCTCGTACATTGTGCCCAAAAATCAGCTCAAAAGGACTATACCCTGTAGACTCTGCACCGTTTTCTCGTACTGAGAACAGCAACAAAGGTATGATTCATCCCAGTCTGTAGGAAATTTCATGCAAAAAACTTCATCATTTTTTTTTTAATGTCGGGGTAAAAATTTTTTCCCAAGGCCCCTTTGGGGAAAAGAGGATGTAAGGCATGGATAATTGTGGTTTTTCCCTAAAAGAAAAATACTTTTTTTTTCCCTTGGGGGGGGTTTTGGCAGTAAGTTAGTACCTTGATCATTTGAATAGTTTTAGGAATCCCAAAAACAAAAAATAAATTTTTGTTAAAGCTTTGAAAATAGCTTTAGTTTTAAATACTACGAAAGGGAATTGTTTCGGGATATCTGGTTTTATTTTACCCTTAATCGAAAAAAATATTAAATTTCCAGACTTTGACCTAGGTATTTGGGATTTTACACAATTAAAAATTAAATTGAAAAAGGTTCTCCATCAGACAGTATTTTTTTGGAGATTTTGCGGGTTTTAAAAGGGAAATTTCCCTTTTTTCCCAACTTGCGAATTCTCGGAACACCTAATAATTCTTCCCCATCTTTTTTTAAATTTTTTGGCCCAAAAAAATTCTTTGTGATTCTATAAAAGGGTTTTTTGAAAATTCCTAAGTACCTCCTAATGCCGTATTATGAGCTATTTTTAAATATTGGGGTTTCTATATTTCTTTGGGAAAACCACAACCGCCCAAACAATTCCCCGGGCCCTTATCTCCTTCCCCAACCCTTCAGTGCAGTTAAAAATAAATTTTTAAAAATTCATACTTGCCCGGAGGGACCCAAAGAGGATTACCCATGGCTGCCCCCAAAAGCGAATTTTAAAAAAAGGGCCCCTTTGGGTTTTTCCCCCGGGAAAGGACAGTCCCTCGGGCAGGGAAACGACATCGGGCAATCTCCCAAACCCGGGAAAAGGAAGGGCTTGATCAGGTTTTTTCACTTGATTTCGAGGCTCCGGCCGGGGGGCCCGAAAAAACAACGTGGCTATTCCGGGGGATCGGAGTCGCCCAAAGGAAGGCCCAACGTTCTCCCCCAACCCCTTGGGATGTTCCCGATTTTATGGCCAACCCCGGGGAAAAAATTTAAATCATTATAGGTTCAAAACACGAACTAACATTTGTAATTTTTATTACCCAGAAATAACACTGCATTTTTTAAAGGGGGAACCCTTTTGAAGACCCCAACAGTAATTTCCCAAAAGTGAAATTTTTTGCACTGTACAAAAAATTTTTGCAAAGAACAGAAATATGCTCCTCCAAAGTTTCCCAAAAAAAAAAGGGGAAATTTCAAAAAGTTTTCTTTAAAAGGGGTAATATTCCCCTCTTACAAGTGAGCAATATGCTCCCGTATCTCAAAAGGTCTTTCCTTAGTTGGGTTTTTTGAGTTTTTAAGGGAAAAAAAGACTTTTGGGAATAAAAGGGGCCAAAACCCTTTTTTTTTCTCTCTGGGGACTTGTTACAAAGGGTATTTTGGTTTTTCCCCAAAGGGTTTTTGGGTTTTTGGGGGCAGGGTTTGGGAAATGATGTGGGGCCTACTTTATTGGGGCCCCGAAAACAGACACAGGTTTGCCCTTTTCCCCCCTGTTGACGGTTTTCAAAAAGGGGGGGTTCGGGCTGGTGTTCTCTGGAACTGTTGTCGGATTCACCCTGAGTTTTTTGCCTCCCCCGCAGGTGGACCATATTTTTTGTGAGAAGCGGGTCACCAGGGGGCTTGGTTTGGGCTGACGGACTTTTTCCCTTTCCCGGGTGGCCTTCAATTTTCCCAAAGGTTTTACGATCTCTGCTGAAAGCCAGGCTGTTTAAAAGGGGAGACGGGGGCCGCTCGGGAAAGGAGCGGTTTTGTTTCGAAGGGGAAACAACCCAAACCTTTGGGTGCCTCCAATGCAGTGGTTTTAAAACACGATCCTGCAGAAAGACTAACCTCTGGTCCCCCAGAATCAAACAGGTTTCCCAAACAGAAAAAAGAGCCCCAGATTTCCCAAAGGAAAAGACACCACTTTCTTTATACCAGCGGGAAAAGCTTTGGTTTTCTTCCACAAATTTGATAGGGAATTTACCAAGCTGGGCCCGCCTCTTAAATTTTAAAACTTTTCTTTTTTTGGGGGGAAAACATGTATATGCTCTCAACACGGGGTCCCTTTACTACTTTTTTAATCGAGAAATTCCCGCGTATTTTAAAACTGGGGTAAATTCCTGGTGCCTTAAACCCATAATGCCCTTTTGAACCAAAAGTGGCCCCTTTCTGTTCCCGGCCACCTCAAGGCTCGAGCCCGAAAATTTTGAAGCTTTTGAAAAATTTCCTTTTTTCGGCCTCATTGAAGCGGGGGAAAAAACTGTACTTTTCTTTTTGGAAACAAAAAATTTAAAAGAAAGGGGAAAACTGCCTCCTTTCCCCCCTTTCCCATAAAAATTTTTCCCTTGCGAATGCTCTCGTTCCCCCAAAATTTTTTCTCAAAATTTAATTTTTTCCAGTCCAAATTCCCCAAAACGCTGAAATTTACCCCGGGAAAACCCAATTTTTCTTAAAATGAACCCTTTTTCCCCCGTAGGAGTATCATCTTCCTCCCCGCAGAGAACATATTTGTTTTTTGGGCCCCTTCCCCGTTTAAAGGGGGGAGTCTGAAAGTGCCACTCTTCTTCTATAAGTTTGGGCACAATCCCGTGAACGCGTTGTGCAGCTGTGAGAGTGCGTTTGTATGTAATGCCCAAAGGGGAAATGCAATTTATGCCAAAAAACGCTGTAGGGGCAATTTAGGTTGGGGTTTTTGCAAAAATAAATGCCGACACCCAAAGTTGAACCCCCAAGGGGGGCCTAAAATTATTCGCTATGGGAAAAGTACGATTGCAGAATTTCCCCAACGTAAAAAGTTACTTTGGGAGAAAAAACGCTTTTGCTAGCCCAGTCGATTGCAGAATACGCTACAAGCAAAGCTGACACCCAAAAATTCCCCCCCACCGAAAAAGGCTATAAAAAACTAAGCCACCCCGCTCTCGGGACAGGGTAAACCCCCCTTAAAAACCCCGGGGTTTCCCAAAAGGCCTTTACCCCCCGGGTTTTAATGGGGGCAAAAAACACAGAAAAAGGTTTAAACTTTTTTTATCCTTTACCCTTTTTTAACAGCAATATGTACACTATGTACAGTGATAAGTATAGTGCACTCCACGGTAGCAACGGCAGAAATAGAAGCCACAAGATAGCAGACCGTGCTTCAACCAGCTCTAGAATGGGAATGACAAGGGCAGACAGGAGAGCGGTACCCACATAACCTCTGCGATTGCCAAAAAACCATCTTCTTATTGGCTAGAACTGGTCACTAGTTGAACGACGGGGCCCCATCATCAACTCTTAGCAACCTGGTTCGCTGGTTGGGGGAGATAGCCTGTAAATGAGGGTGTGTACATGCGCCGAATAAAGGTTACGTACTCTTTGCATGCCACAGTGGAAAAGGGAATGACGAATGAATGTGAAAAAGCAAGTAACAAAATGGGCTTACAGAAGATGGGACTATTGTAACATGAGAATTTTTCTGAGAGAAGTGGAATGGGAAAAGGAACTGAAAAGTATAATTGTACAAAAAATGATGCAGGTAATAAAGTCAAAGTTCCAAGAGGCAAAAATGAGAGTTGTACTAAGCATGAAGAAACTAAGCAGGAAGAACAAAAAGAGCCCTATTGTTAAAAAGAGCCTATTATGGTTTAACTAGGAATGCTGAGTGGCCAAACGAAGGAGCAAGAGAATGTGAAAAAAATATAAAGCAAGTCAAAATGCAGAAAACAGAGAGGCAAACAAAGGAACTAGAAATAAATATGCAAGAAGGAGGGAGGACCTTAAAGACAGTTTAAAAGACCAAAACAGAACTAAAGTTACCCCATAACCATGTAAGAAAAAAAGACCACTGTGAAGGAACAAGTGATAACATTGGGAAAGGAACACTAACAGAGACTGACAGATAGATCTGTCATTTCAGCAGAGCCTTCAACATAGGAGGGATGTGGGTGGCCTTACTGTTATGTACAAGGCCAATATTGTCAAAATACCACACTTGGATCCACTTCGAGGACAGCGTGAAACAAGCTTTTATGCCACAAGACGGGCAGAAAGCAGCAACTTCACTCTGGCTGTACCCTTCTCCAGAACATCACTCCATCTGAGATCATATATACCCAGGATGACTCGAGTATGGAACACATTCGTACAGCATAATGATGTCAACGAGATAAAGTCAGTTGATCAAATGAAAATGCTGGCAAACAGATGGCTCCAACTTCATCCTGTTCCCTACTTGTATGTCTCATAACAATAAAAATGCTTTTAAATAAGCTGATGTAGGTAACAGCTCTTAGCTTGCCAATGAAGTTAGGAATCCTTAACCTGTAAATAGCTGTCAATAAAGCTAGGGATCCTTAACCTTGTCAAACCGTGTAAAAAAAAAAAAAAAAAAAAAAAAAAAAGTTTGTGAGGTGCTTAGCAAAAGATTCAAGTAAGTCTTCACAGAGGAAAGTGGAGAACCAGCAAAGAGCACCGCAGACAGCACAGACCAACAGGCACTGGAGAACATCAACACAGAAAAAGTGATAAAACCTTTACAAGAACATGATGTAACAAAAACAGTAAGACCAGATAACATATTTCCATGAGTACTGAGAGACGGGGTAAAATAACTATGTGATCCAATATCAAAGGTATTCAAGCAGTCGCTCCAGTCAAGACAACCGCCAGGATATTGGAAAATGGTAAATGTGGTTCCTATATATAAAAATAGGGCACCGACAAGAGGCCTTAAATTACAGTGAAATATCTCAAACATGCATACTGTCAAAAGTTCTGGAGTAGATAGTGCGGAAAAGAATATCGGGACAACTGGATTCTTTGCGAGCAAGAAACATGGACTTAGGGATGGAAAATTTGTCTAAAATTTTGCTGAAAGTCAAAGACAGTCATAGTAATAAATCAAGAAGGAAGGTTGCGTGGCTTGTATTTTCTTGAACTATAGAAGAGCATTTGATATAGTATAACACCAGATTTAGTCCGAAAATTAGAAGAACAGCTCTGCTTAAATACAGAATGTTCCAATGCTTCAAGGAGTACCTAGATGACAGAAGGCAGAGAGTAATATTAAGGGATGAGACATCCAAATGAGAAAGAGTAACGAGTGGGGTTCCTCAAGGATCAGAGTTAGGACCATTATTGTTCTTAAATATGAATGACCTACCTGAGGGGATTGAATCCTATGTGTCACTATTTGCTGACGATGTGAAAACTAATGAGAAGAATAAGAACAGGATAGGACAGTGATTAACTCCAGAGAGACCTCAACAGACTTCCACAGACATAAACCATATAACGGCAGGGGCATATGCAAGATTAGAGAAAGTAAAAAGGATTGAAGAATTGGGAGAAGTGGGAGTAGAAAGAGAGAAAATGGAAATCCGATTATTTTTATGGGTGGGAGCATATACAGAGGGCAGGATAAGATCATTTTGAAATGAGTCGCAGCGTCAGAAATAGAAACCTACTACTGAGAAGGAAACCCAAATCTGATGTTCTCGAAATTTCGCACAGTTTACATCAAGGAAAATCAAACGGAAGAGGAAGGAAAGGCAAGAGGGGAGAAATGGGAAAGGAGCAGGCAACAGGGACCAAATCTCAAAATAACATTCAGGAACGTAAATAAATAATCCTTCAGAACTTATACACAATATTTGTTAACCCAATCATTGAGGTTTGTGGCCCAGCATGGAGCCCACACTGGTCAAGCAGTAAAGAAAACTGGATGAGATCCGAAGGTTTGTAACGAGACTATTACCAGAACTGAGAGGAATACACTATGATGAAATTTGAAATAACTAAACTTGACGACCTGAGAAGAGAGAAGGAAAAGAAAAAGACATGTTACGACGTACAAAATCTTAAAAAGAATTGGTAAGCTAGATAGGAACGGACCGAACTAAGAGAACCAGGATAAAGGGGGACACAGGTGGAAGCTGAAGACACAGATGAACCATTTGGATGTAAGGAAATTATTTCTTTATCTCAGGGGGTTAAAAGTGGAATGACTTGGATGAGGCAGTGGTAGAGACAAACTCACATAACAGCTTCAAGAATAGTTTTTGATAATGCCCAAGAGGCCCGAAATCAGTGATTCCGATCAAGGAGGTCTATGAGGCGGGGCCAAGAGCTAAGTGTCGACTCTCTTGCAAAACAAAATCAGGGAGAAAAAAAATTTTTGAGTACACATACGCACACACAAAAACTTGGGCAAAATGACAGCAGTAAGACAAGAGAGAGATGGGTGGGTAGATTGCATTTTTTTTTTTTTTTTGATCTCAAAGGCTTTTGACAGAGTTTCACACAAAAGATTAGTACAAAAGCTGGAGGAGCAGGCAAAGGTATAACAGGAAGGCACTTCAACGGATAGAAAATACCCGACAGGAAGGCAGCAGCGAGTCATGGTATGTGATGAGGTGTCGGAGTGGGCGCCTGTGACGAGGGGGGGTTCCACAAGGGTCAGTCCTAGGACCGGTGCTGTTTTGGTAAATATAATTAATAACGGAAGGAATAGGCTCACAAGTGTCTCTATTTGCAGGGCGATGCCAAATTAAAACTAAGAATAATAGCATTCGGGCATGTCATAAGGAGTCGTTCAGGATTCTGTACACCATATACATCAGGCCAATATTGGAGTATGCAGCACCAGTTTTGGAACCCCCACCCGGCCAAGTACGTCAAGAAATTAGAGAAAGTGCAGAGGTTTGCAACGAAATAGTCCTGGAGCTAAGGGGGCATACGTACGAGGAGAGGTTAAGGAGAAAATGACCTGACGACACTGGAGGACAGGAAAGGGAAAGGGAGGACATGATAAGAAAATATAAAATACTAAGAGGAATCAACAAGGTGGACGGGAAACAGGATGCTTCAGAGATAAGACACACCAACAAGGAAGTCACAGAGATGTTAGGAAGTATTTCTTCAGTCACAGGGTTGTCAGGAAGTGAAACAGTCTGGAAAATGAGGTGATGGAGGCGGTTACCGTACTTGGCTTTTTAGAAGAAGTATGATAAAGCTCACGGAGCAGGGAGGGAGTGACCCAGTAGTGACCCGTGAAGAGGCGGGGCCAGGAGTTGAATCGACCCCTGCAACCACAATTAGGTGAGTACATACACACACACACGACAGACTGGAAGCAGTTGCAGTATGTCTCGGATCCAGAGGAGACAAAGATCATGCCGTACAAGATACTTAAAAGCAACCACAGATTGCAGACCAACAGACAAGTCTCCTCACACTTGTTATCTCTATTTGCCTAACATTCATTAGGGAAACTGGATGTTGGGAGACTGTTGTGGGTGGCATCCTGGGAGCGAGAGTGGTAACACACCTTACATAGAACTAGACATAAAAGTAGCTGAGAGTTAGGTGAGGGAAGGTTCATCATGAAACAGTAGCTTTTGGTCTTCTGACCGAGGACTTCCGCTGGCTTCCCGGTCCACCCCTTTAAAAATTAAGGTATAAATTGATTACCAGATCTTACCCCGTAAACAAGCGGAGGAAAAAAGGTCAGCAGTTTACAGGTAAACAACGGTGCCAAATGTAAGATAAACCACACACAGTTACTAAGAAAATTTTTTACTGTAAGAAAGTTAAAATGAGTTAATAAAAAACATTCGTTCTGACCTGGGGGGAGGAGGACGCTTCTACAGGTTCTCTTGCCCCGCCACTGGTGAGGAAAACATAGCATTAGCACCAAGATGGCGGACCGACTGTACCGGCGCATAAATTACTGTCTGCATTGAGTGGTTAGAGGATCTTTAAGCAAGCCCCGATGAACGTTTCTCCTGCCAAACATTCAGGGACTGTTATGGCATCCCCAATGAAGAGCGATGGGTGGACT
>NW_026474783.1:0-11319 GCF_026875155.1 Cherax quadricarinatus
TGACGTATTCTGCAGGTCCCTTAAATTAATCAGCTTACTAATTCCAACGCGTACATGTATCAAGGTGTGCAACGCACTAACAAGCAAAAGATAACAGATAAGTAATCAGAGATGGTCAAATATAAATTATATATATATATATATATATATATATATATATATATATATAATATATATATATATATATATATATATTTATATATATATATATATATATATATATATTATTTATTATTATTTTTTTTTATTATCACACTGGCCGATTCCCACCAAGGCAGGGTGGCCCGAAAAAGAAAAACTTTCACCATCATTCACTCCATCACTGTCTTGCCAGAAGGGTGCTTTACACTACAGTTTTTAAACTGCAACATTAACACCCCTCCTTCAGAGTGCAGGCACTGTACTTCCCATCTCCAGGACTCAAGTCCGGCCTGCCGGTTTCCCTGAACCCCTTCATAAATGTTACTTTGCTCACACGTCAAGTATTAAAAACCATTTGTCTCCATTCACTCCTATCAAACACGCTCACGCATGCCTGCTGGAAGTCCAAGCCCCTCGCACACAAAACCTCCTTTACCCCCTCCCTCCAACCTTTCCTAGGCCGACCCCTACCCCGCCTTCCTTCCACTACAGACTGATACACTCTTGAAGTTATTCTGTTTCGCTCCATTCTCTCCACATGTCCGAACCACCTCAACAACCCTTCCTCAGCCCTCTGGACAACAGTTTTGGTAATCCGCACCTCCTCCTAACTTCCAAACTACGAATACTCTGCATTATATTCACACCACACATTGCTCTCAGACATGACATCTCCACTGCCTCCAGCCTTCTCCTCGCTGCAACATTCATCACCCATGCTTCACACCATATAAGAGCGTTGGTAAAACTATACTCTCATACATTCCCCTCTTTGCTTCCATGGACAAAGTTCTCTGTCTCCACAGACTCCTAAGTGCACCACTCACCCTTTTCCCCTCATCAATTCTATGATTCACCTCATCTTTCATAGACCCATCCGCTGACACGTCCACTCCCAAATATCTGAATACATTCACCTCCTCCATACTCTCTCCCTCCAATCTGATATCCAATCTTTCATCACCTAATCTTTTTGTTATCCTCATAACCTTACTCTTTCCTGTATTCACTTTCAATTTTCTTCTTTTGCACACCCTACCAAATTCATCCACCAATCTCTGCAACTTCTCTTCAGAATCTCCCAAGAGCACAGTGTCATCAGGAAAGAGCAACTGTGACAACTCCCACTTTGTGTGTGATTCTTTATCTTTTAACTCCACGCCTCTTGCCAAGACCCTCGCATTTACTTCTCTTACAACCCATCTATAAATATATTAAACAACCACGGTGACATCACACATCCTTGTCTAAGGCCTACTTTTACTGGGAAATAATTCCCTCTTTCCTACATACTCTAACTTGAGCCTCACTATCCTCGTAAAAACTCTTCACTGCTTTCAGTAACCTACCTCCTACACCATACACCTGCAACATCTGCCACATTGCCCCCCTATCCACCCTGTCATACGCCTTTTCCAAATCCATAAATGCCACAAAGACCTCTTTAGCCTTATCTAAATACTGTTCACTTATATGTTTCACTGTAAACACCTGGTCCACACACCCCCTACCTTTCCTAAAGCCTCCTTGTTCATCTGCTATCCTATTCTCCGTCTTACTCTTAATTCTTTCAATAATAACTCTACCATACACTTTGCCAGGTATACTCAACAGACATATCCCCATATAATTTTTGCACTCTCTTTATCCCCTTTGCCTTTATACAAAGGAACTATGCATGCTCTCTGCCAATCCCTAGGTACCTTACCCTCTTCCATACATTTATTAAATAATTGCACCAACCACTCCAAAACTATATCCCCACCTGCTTTTAACATTTCTATCTTTTATCCCAACAATCCCGGCTGCCTTACCCCCTTTCATTTTACCTACTGCCTCACGAACTTCCCCCACACTCACAACTGGCTCTTCCTCACTCCTACAAGATGTTGTTCCTCCTTGCCCTATACACGAAATCACAGCTTCCCTATCTTCATCAACATTTAACAATTCCTCAAAATATTCCATCCATCTTCCCAATACCTCTAACTCTCCATTTAATAACTCTCCTCTCCTATTTTTAACTGACAAATCCATTTGTTCTCTAGGCTTTCTTAACTTGTTAATCTCACTCCAAAACTTTTTCTTATTTTCAACAAAATTTGTTGATAACATCTCACCCACTCTCTCATTTTCTCTCTTTTTACATTGCTTCACCACTCTCTTAACCTCTCTCTTTTTCTCCATATTCTCTTCCCTCCTTGCATCACTTCTACTTTGTAAAAACTTCTCATATGCTAACTTTTTCTCCCTTACTACTCTCTTCACATCATCATTCCACCAATCGCTCCTCTTCCCTCCCGCACCCACTTTCCTGTAACCACAAACTTCTGCTGAACACTCTAACACTACATTTTTAAACCTACCCCATACCTCTTCGACCCCATTGCCTATGCTCTCATTAGCCCATCTATCCTCCAATAGCTGTTTATATCTTACCCTAAACTGCCTCCTCTTTTAGTTTATAAACCTTCACCTCTCTCTTCCTGATGCTTCTATTCATCCTTGTATCCCATCTACCTTTTACTCTCAGTGTAGCTACAACTAGAAAGTGATCTGATATATCTGGGGCCCCCTCTATAAACATGAACATCCTGAAGTCTACTCAACAGTCTTTTTATCTACCAATACATAATCCAACAAACTACTGTCATTTCGCCCAACATCATATCTTGTATACTTATTTATCCTCTTTTTCTTAAAAAAATGTATTACCTATAACTAAACCCCTTTTATACAAAGTTCAATCAAAGGGCTCCCATTATCATTTACACCTGGCACCCCAAACTTACCTACCACACCCTCTCTAAAAGTTTCTCCTACTTTAGCATTCAGGTCCCCTACCACAATTACTCTCTCACTTGGTTCAAAGGCTCCTATACATTCACTTAACATCTCCCAAAATCTCTCTCTCTCCTCTGCATTCCTCTCTTCTCCAGGTGCATACACGCTTATTATGACCCACTTCTCGCATCCAACCTTTACTTTAATCCACATAATTCTTGAATTTACACATTCATATTCTCTTTTCTCCTTCTATAACTGATCATTCAACATTACTGCTACCCCTTCCTTTGCTTTAACTCTCTCAGATACTCCAGATTTAATCCCATTTATTTCCCCCCACCGAAACTCCCCTACCCCATTCAGCTTTGTTTCGCTTAGGGCCAGGACATCCAACTTCTTTTCATTCATAACATCAGCAATCATCTGTTTCTTGTCATCCGCACTACATCTACGCACATTTAAGCATCCCAGTTTTATAAAGTTTTTCTTCTTCTCTTTTTTAGTAAATTTCTACAGGAGAAGGGGTCACCAGCCCATTGCTCCCGGCATCCTAGTCGCCTCATACGACACGCATGGCTTACGGAGGAAAGATTCTTTTCCACTTCCCCATGGACAATAGAAGAAATAAAAAAGAACAAGAGCTATTTAGAAAAAGGAGAAAAACCTAGATGTATGTATATATATATGCATGTGCGTGTCTGTGAAGTGTGACCAAAGTGTAAGTAGGAGTAGCCAGATATCCCTGTTATCTAGCGTGTTTATGAGACAGAAAAAGAAACCAGCAATCCTACCATCATGCAAAACAGTTACAGGTTTCTGTTTCACAGTCATCTGGCAGGACGGTAGTACTTCCTGGGTGGTTTGCTGTCTACCAACCTACTACCTACTACAACCTACTACCTATATATATATATATATATATATATATATATATATATATATTATATATATATATATATATATATATATATATATATATATTTATATGGTTTAAAAAACTGACAAGTTGATAATTAAAAACACTTGTACAGCGCTTAGGACTTGTTTGCACAATAAATCTTCCCAAATGTTACGCAGATGTCTAGTTTACACACAATATAATGTACAGATACAATCATAGACAAAGTTGCTACAACTCTAGCACAGATCTGAATTCACGAAGCTTAGTATGTAATAACTGTATTCACTTAGAATGTAGAAGCAACGCTTTTCCTGAGTCTTAACAGTAGACATAAAACAACAATAATATACAGAAGTACGTAATTTTAAAAAAGTTTCACATAATTGTATAAATTTTCATTTCTGGGAAAATCCGTCATGTTTATGTAGGTGTTATATTTCCCAGGCGACCTGTCACCCTTAGCTGTTGAATACTTCTCATTAAAATAATGATTCCATAACATTAGGATAATGGTAAATGTTTCATATCAAACTGTAAAATTAAATCACTGGGAGATAAATATAATATATCTCAGTGGCTTTAGCGGCGACCTTGTTGACTACTGCACCATACAGTCGTAATATTCACTTACTGAGTTTTACTTAGCAAGTCAATGGTAACGATGGTACTGGTCTGAACTGCACTAGAAGCCCTGACTTCTGTCTTTATTAATATTACTGTTGACGGTACTAGCGACTAATGTTTCTATCCCATCTGTTACCAACGGTGACTGCAGTTGTGACTAGTTCAGTAACGGTAACGGACAAGAAAGGTGAACAAACCCAGCATTTCCTCAGAGAGGAGCTCAGCTTGTTAAATATAGCAGCTACATGCAGCACTTCCCATATATGATAATATAACACAAGTGTTAAAAAATATATAGATACCGGTAGACGTTGGAAATAAATGGTATAAAATACCGACACAATGGCAATATAAACACAAATGCAGTATAATGTGATCCTTTATTGACTACGTTTCGCCCACACAGTGGGCTTTTTCAAGTCACAACAGAACTACCTGGGGTGGAAGGAACGCGAGTTTTTTATAGTCCAGCTGAGGTCAGGTGAAGAATGCTGCATCTGATGATGTACCGAGTGGGGTTATGGAGTCTAAAAACTTGGGTAGCGTTTTTAGACCCATAACCCCACTCGGTACATCATCAGATGCAGCATTCTTCACCTGACCTCAGCCGGGACTATAAAAACTCGCGTTCCTTCCACCCCAGGTAGTTCTGTTTGTGACTTGAAAAAGCCCACTGTGTGGGCGAAACGTAGTCAATAAAGGATCACATTAACTGCATTTGTGTTTATATTGCCACCGGTAGACGTTATAACAGGGATGGAGACACAGATATCTGCGGCCAGTAAATACGTCTACCCGGGTAGCCTGGAAACCTGGTTCAGCCGGAAGAGAACTTTCCAGCCAGCCTGACCAACATGGTCAGGTAATCCAGTTAAAATTTTATTTTAATTATGTTTTACAGCTATTTACTTTATTTGACTTTCTTCGCATGTTACTGTATCTCACAGCGTGATCTTTGTATCTCTGTTGTTACTGTATCTCACAGCGTGATCTTTGTATCTCTGTTGTTACTGTATCTCACAGCGTGATCTTTGTATCTCTGTTGTTACTGTATCTCACAGCGTGATCTTTGTATCTCTGTTGTTACTGTATCTCACAGCGTGATCTTTGTATCTCTGTTGTTACTGTATCTCACAGCGTGATCTTTGTATCTCTGTTGTTACTGTATCTCACAGCGTGATCTTTGTATCTCTGTTGTTACTGTATCTCACAGCGTGATCTTTGTATCTCTGTTGTTACTGTATCTCACAGCGTGATCTTTGTATCTCTGTTGTTACTGTATCTCACAGCGTGATCTTTGTATCTCTGTTGTTACTGTATCTCACAGCGTGATCTTTGTATCTCTGTTGTTACTGTATCTCACAGCGTGATCTTTGTATCTCTGTTGTTACTGTATCTCACAGCGTGATCTTTGTATCTCTGTTGTTACTGTATCTCACAGCGTGATCTTTGTATCTGTTGCTCAGTACGTAGCCACACGGACCATCAAGGTTCAGCACGTAGCCACACGGACCATCAAGGTTCAGTACGTAGAAACACGGACCATAAGGGTCAGTACGTAGCCACACGGACCATCAAGGGTCAGTACGTAGCCACACGGACCATCAAGGTTCAGCACGTAGCCACACGGATCATCAAGGTTCAGTACGTAGCCACACGGACCATCAAGGTTCAACGCGTAGCCACACGGACCATCAAGGTTCAGTACGTAGCCACACGGACCATCAAGGTTCAGCACGTAGCCACACGGACCATCAAGGTTCAGTACGTAGCCACACGGACCATCAAGGGTCAGTACGTAGCCACACGGATCATCAAGGTTCAGTACGTAGCCACACGGACCATCAAGGTTCAGTACGTAGTCACACGGACCATCAAGGTTCAGTACGTAGCCACACGGACCATCAAGGTTCAGCACGTAGCCACACGGATCATCAAGGTTCAGTAAAGTAGCCACACGGACCATCAAGGTTCAACGCGTAGCCACACGGACCATCAAGGTTCAGTACGTAGCCACACGGACCATCAAGGTTCAGCACGTAGCCACACGGACCATCAAGGTTCAGTACGTAGCCACACGGACCATCAAGGGTCAGTACGTAGCCACACGGATCATCAAGGTTCAGTACGTAGCCACACGGACCATCAAGGTTCAGTACGTAGTCACACGGACCATCAGGTTCAGTACGTAAACCACACGGACCATCATGGTTCAGCACGTAGCCACACGGATCATCAGGTTCAGTACGTAGCCATACGGACCATGAAGGTTCAGTACATAAGAACATAAGAACATAAGAATGTAGGAACACTGCAGAAGGCCTACTGGCCCATACGAGGCAGGTCCTTATCAAAACGACATCTACCTAATGCTACTCAAGAAACAACTCCCGCACCCCCCAACACCAATCAAACCCAGCCCCTCCCACTCATATATTTGTCCAGTCTCTTCTTAAAGCTTCCCAAGGTCCTAGCCTCTATCACCCCACTGGGAAGACTGTTCCACGCATCTACAACTCTGTTAGAAAACCAGTACTTACCTATGTCCTTTCTAAATCTAAATTTATCCAACTTAAATCCATTATTCCTGGTTCTTACCTGGTTCGACACCCTCAGTACTTTATTAATGTCTCCCTTGTTTATGCCCGTCATCCACTTATACACTTCAATGATATCTCCCCTCATTCTACGCCTCTCCAGAGAGTGAAGATTTAAGGCTTTTAAGTCTATCTTCATACGGGAGGTTCCTTACACAGTAAATCATTTTAGTCATTCTTCTCTGTATGTTCTCTAATGAGTCTATGTCCATACTGTAGTAAGGGGACCAAAACTGAGCAGCATAATCTAAATGAGGCCTCACTAGTGATGTATAGAGCTGTAAAATAACTTTTGGACTTCTGTTACTTATACTTCTTGAGATAAATCCAAGTAATCTGTTGGCCTTGTTGCGCACACTGAGGCACTGCTGTCTTGGCTTTAGATTTCTGCTTACCATGACTCCCAAGTCTTTTCACATTCTGTATGACCAAGCTCTACCTCACCTAGATTATAGCTTCGAGGGTTATTTTCATTACCAAGGGCAAGTACCTTACACTTATCCACATTAAACTTCATCTGCCATTTCTCGACCAAGACATTAATTTGTTCAAATCGTCCTGGAGTTCATTGATATCCTCCTCAGAGTGAATTATACGGCCTATCTTTGTATCATCAGCAAACTTACTCATGTCACTAGTAATCCCTTCATCAAGGTCATTAATGTAAATTATGAACAAGAGAGGCCTAAAACTGATCCTTGTGGAACGCCACTAGTGACTAATCCCCATTCAGATTTCACTCCATTAATGGTAACTCTCTGCTTTCTATTGGTAAGCATGCCTCAATCCATGCTAGAACTTTACCTCCTATACCATGAGCTGCCACTTTTCTTAAGAGTCTATTGTGAGGTACTCTGTCGAAGGCTTTACTAAAATCCAAATAAACAATATCATATTCCTTATCACTGTCAAACTGCCTCAAATGTTCTATTGAAGAACGTCAGTAGTTTGTCAGGCAGGAACGACCTCTCGTGAATCCAAGCTGAGATTCATTTATCAAGTTATGCTCTTCAAGGTGACTTCTAATAATGTCAGCTATAATTGATTCTAATAACTTGCCCACTATAGATGTCAGGCTTATTGGACGGTAATTTGAAGGAGTGGACTTATCCCCTGATTTGAATATAGGAACCACATTAGCCATCTTCCACATCTCTGGCACAACACTGGTAAGGATGGACGCATTGAATACACTCGTTAATGGCTGACTAAGCTCCATCTTGCATTCCTTAAGTACCCTTGAAAACAACTCATCGGGTCCCGGGGACTTATTTTGTTTCAGTTTGTCTATCTGTTTAATAATCATGTCCCTCGTGACAGTAATATTAGTTAACTTAAATTCATCAGGAACTAAATAATTGTTAATTACTGGAATCTCATTTACATTCTTCCTGTGTAAAAAACTGACAAAAAATAGTCATTAAATAAGGAACACATTTCCAGTTCATTATCCGTCAGCTGTCCATTCCCAGATTTCAGAGGTCCTACTTTTTCCTTCACCTTCGTCCTATACACTTGAAAGAACCCCTTTGGATTAGTCTTTGATTCATTAGCAACTCTAATTTCATAGTCACGTTTAGCCTTTCTAATCGCCTTTTTTACTTCTCTTTTAAGCTGAACATATTGGTCAGTAAGGTTAACCTCTCCTCTTCTGATGCGCCTATAAATTCCCCTTTTCTCCCCTAATAGATGCTTTAGCCTCCTGTTAACCCATTTGGGATCGTTATTATTAGACCTAATTTCTCTCTGGGGAATGTATATACTCTGGGCACTGTGTACATTATTAAGAAAACAATCATAAAAGCAGATCCCTTCATATTCATAAGTATGATTATCGTCAATAAAATCATTAGCTAGATAACCCCAATCAAGATTAGACAGATGTTCCCTAAGTCCATTATAATCGGCAGAACGAAAATCGGGGATTTTTACTGTATTATCATTATTCTTGCATTCCCAATTAATGCTAAAGGTGATGGATTTGTGATCACTTGCGCCAAGCTCTTCAGTGATCTCCAGATTATTCACGAGTGTTTCCTTATTTGACAAGACTAGGTCTAGCAAATTATTACCCCTGGTAGGTTCAGTTACACTCTGTTTCAGAAAACAGTCCTGAACTGTTTCCATGAAGTCACTGGACTCTAGATTACCTGTCAAAGAATTCCAGTCAATTTGGCTAAAGTTAAAGTCCCCTACTATGACTACGTTACTGTGTCCAGAAGCCCTAACAATTTCGTCCCAAAGAAGTCTCCCTCTATCGTGATCCAAGCCTGGAGGTCGGTATATTACACCTAGAATTAGTTTTTCTTGACCCTCCACGAACTCTACCCAAACAGACTCTGTTACTGCTCCATCTATTTTTATACCTTTTTTTATGCAACAATTAATATTTTCTCGAACATACAATGCAACTCCTCCCCCTTCCCATTACATCTATCCACATTGAATAACTTAAATCCTGAATATTACACTCAGCAGTCATATCCCGACTCTTTAAATCATACCACGTTTCAGTTAATGCAATGATATCAAAGTTCCAGCACATGCTACCAAACGTAGTTCATTAATTTTATTTCTTGCACTTCGACTGTTAGCATAAAATACCATCATATGTTTTTTCTTTTGCACATTTTTCCTATTCATCTTTGTTTTTACACAATTTCTGAAATTATCATTACCCAGAGTTACTCCATGACAGTTACTACTAAGATTCTTAATATCAGAGCATAAGTCAATATATCCATATTCATTATTAATCATTTCAAAACCCATACCTCTAACTAATCCTAGTTTAAAGTCCTAACAACCCCCTCAACTGAGTTAGCAAGAAAACCCACACCTGCCCTGGATAAGTGAACCCCATCCCTGGCATACATGTCATTTCGGCCATAGAAGTTGTCCCAGTTGTCAATGAATGGTACTGCATTATCCTTACAGTGTTTATCCAGCCAACAATTAATACCAATTGCTCTGGACAACCATTCATTACCAACACCTCTTCTTGGCAAAATGCCACATATAACAGGGCGCCCCCCCTTCTTCCTAATCATGTCTATAGCTGTCCTGAACTTTCTAACTAAATCCTCACTTCTACGCTTGCCTACATCATTGCCTCCAGCACTGAGGCAAATAATAGGATTGATCCCATTACCGTTCATGATGTTGTCAAGCCGGCTAACAATGTCCTCCATCCCAGCCCCAGGAAAGCATACCCTTTGTCTCCTACTCCTGTCCTTCAAGCAGAATGCCCTATCCATGTATCTAACCTGGCTATCCCCAACAACAATATTCTTACCTTCCTTGTTGTCGTTCGTCGTGACGATCCCAGTAGTAGACTCACATTCGTCGGGTAGCACCGAGAATGCGTTGGAGGTTTCCACGGGAGTTTCCACAGCAGTCTCTTTCTTCTTCATCGTTTCTGGCTTTCCATTCGTCTTCTTGATCGTCAACTTCGTCGTACCCTGCTGTCCAACCACTGACAACGATCCCTTCTTGACCTGAGGACTCGAAACAGGAGGACTACTACGAATCCTCTTGTTTTCCTCGGTCAATCGCCGTATCTCCATCTTCGCTGCCCTCAATTCTTCCTTAAGTTGCTGGTAAAGTTGCTCGATGGAGGGCATCTTGGTTCAGTCCACGGGAGCAAACAAGACACTTCTTCACAGAGTTAAGTACAGGTCAGCACTCAAAGTACAGGTCACCACTCAAGAGCACACAAACAGGTCTTCACTGAGCTAAGTACACGTCACCACTGAGCTAAGTACACGTCACCACTGGCTAAGTACACGTAGCCACACGGACCATCAAGGTTCAGCACGTAGCCACACGGACCATCAAGGGTTTAGCACGTAGCCACACGGACCATCAAGGTTCAGCACGTAGCCACACGGACCATCAAGGTTCAGCACGTAGCCACACGGACCATCAAGGTTCAGTACGTAGCCACACGGACCATCAAGGTTCAGTACGTAGCCACACGGACCATCAAGGTTCAGCACGTAGCCACACGGATCATCAAGGTTCAGTACGTAGCCACACGGACCATCAAGGTTCAGTACGTAGCCACACGGACCATCAAGGTTCAGTACGTAGCCACACGGATCATCAAGGTTCAGTACGTAGCCACACGGACCATCAAGGTTCAGCACGTAGCCACACGGACCATCAAGGTTCAGCACGTAGCCACACGGACCATCAAGGTTCAGCACGTAGCCACACGGACCATCAAGGTTCAGTACGTAGCCACACGGACCATCAAGGTTCAGTACG
>NW_026474784.1:0-28105 GCF_026875155.1 Cherax quadricarinatus
CTACATTAAAGAAAATGAAAAATGAAAGAATAAAAATGATAACTGAATTCAACGCTAATATATATAGGTGTCTGCTGTGGTGACACTGTGTTGTTGAAATCCGTAGCCGTAGCTGATGATGGGGGTGGTGGTCGCAGGTGTTGGTAACGACCCAATGTCTAGTTCTTCACAAAGATAGAGCCCTTGAGTATTCTATTCCGATACAGGAAAGCGGTTTCTTTACCGCTGCAATGAATGAGGGTTACGTCCTGCAATTTCATGCAGGTGCACAGTAATTAAATCCAAAATGGGAGACGTCTCAAGGACGTTAGTCGTCTCCATTTGTTCTTCTCGTTGATTGACAGGTGAACCCTCTCTGTCATCCAAGCTGAAAAGATAGACAGGTTACCCACTGCTTAAATAATCACTCTTCCATGATAAGTAAAAAACCTAAAAGATGTGGTGATTATTACAACAGTTACTTAAGCAAGGCTGACAAGAAAACTAATGTTTTATATTGGTCAAAAGTGAAGCTTTCAACCAATAAATCCACTAGAATTCAAGGCATGGCATGTACTTACAGTGAGTGTTGGGGCTGTGAGTCGAGTGAATTATGATTGATCAGAAGCCCACACACGTCACCTTTTCGGGGGGGGGGGGGGGGAGAAGAAGGAGGGAAGGAAAGCGGGAGCTAGAACTGACCCTACCTTAACAAGCAGCCGGCAGTCAAACTATCACTTTATGGGGTGGGGGAGAAAAGGCAGGAATATCGGAGCTGGACTTACCGTACATTAACAATACCGGCAATGAAACTATTGTTACTATATACTCCCTCGCATACTCCTATCAATTCAACTTTTCCCTCACACTCTCCGCCCATACCCCAAAACTTATAGTCAAAGAGTATAAGAAGAATAGGTGAGGGAAAAAGTTCTAACCTGTGGAATCGAGTAAGGCAACAAATCTTCTACTGACTGCCACGACTTAACCCAGTCAGAGAAATAATTGGGATGAACCATGATAAACACAATATGGAACTTAAAAGCCAGGAGTCCAATGTCCACTCTCAAGAGGCGACTGGTTGGTTCCTTAAAAGTTTCTAGGTATAACAAAGATTTTGTGGTCCGTTTCTAAAATAATTCATTTCCAGCAAATAAAATATAATTTTGGAGTTACCACCCCACACAAGGGCCAAACATTCTTTTGCTATTGTGGAGTATCTCGGTTTCTGCGGGAAGGATTTCCGGCTTTGAAAGCATACAGGGAAGGGATACCATCATGGTATTGTAATAACACTGCACCTAAGCCGGTATTGGAGGCATCAGTTCTTAACAAAAACGGTTTTATTAATATCTGTAATCTTAAGTATAGGGTCTTTCGAAAAGATCACTTTTAATCTCCATTAAACTTTCCCTCCTAGCTACGTCGGAAAGTTCAAGAGGTTCCTTCAACAAACTTTTTAATGAATCGGATAAGATGCCAGTAAAAATGATCAGTAAGGTTCTGTGATAAACTGTGCATAAAAATTTACAGAACCAAGAAAGCTACGCATAGCTTCTTGGTTTTGGGGAAATTTAAATTCTAATAAACTTTGATCTTACAGGGGAGAGAGCTGCAGAGTGTTAATAGAAATATCCCCAGTCCAAGAAATCTAATCTTGTTATAATACTCTAGGAAGCATTTCTACGGCGTGGCATGAGGCCATGTGACGTAACCTACGCAAAACTGATGTTAATGTTTGGATATGTTCGCCCCCACGTAATGTCATTACGTAAATGTTATCAAAATAAACTGAAACATTTGGCATAATCCCAAGACCATTCACATCATTCTTACGTAAGGTAGCAACTGCAGTTACCAAAACCGAAGGGCATAGTTCTATACTGCATCAGTCCTTGTGTGTAGAAAGCGGTGTACTGCTTAGAAGAAGGATCAATCATTACCTGAAAAAATGCCTGCGCAAAATCAATCTCTGAAAATAGGGAAGAGTCATAAAATTTGTGTAGATCGCTATCTATTAAGGGCATAGGCTCAGCATCCCACCGAGTATAGCATTAAGGCCTCTGAAGTCAATAGCAAGTCTATAAGAATTATCCTCCTTCTTAACCTATGAATACTGGTGAGCAATATCAGGTCTGGAAGGTTCAATGATCTTTAGTTTTAATAATTTGTCTACCTCTCGTCAAAGGCATCCCTTAGGTGAACTGGAACTGTATAATTCCTTTGATAGGAGTGTCCGTCAATAAGTCAATCTTATGGACTACCGTGGAGAGTTCACCTGAATATCATGAAAGACGTCTGAAAAGTATCACACATTGAAGTAGTTCATGTCTCTTATGTCATCCAAAGATTCTTTAATATTAAGTTGTGTTGGTGCCCGAGTGGTCCAGAGTCACCAAGTCATGTAGTTTCTTCAATTAAATCATAGTCTAATTAGAGGTGTCAATTACGCACACCTTTACATTCTTCAGTTGTCTTAATATCAAGTTTCGTGTGGAAAAACAAGTCAAAGTTAAAAGTCAGTTAACCGAATTTCTTCTTCGGTAAATATTTCTTAAGGATGTGATATGATATAGCTTAGGTTTGGGGAAACTGAACTCTATGAGGTAGTCAACTTTCCCACATAATTTTTAATACTTTATATGACCTTCCACGCTACTAATAATTTATTTGACTTGATAGGCAAAAGTCCCAGAACTACATCTCCTACTTTAGAAACCTCTCCTCTGACTTTTTGAATCAAATAGGTTTATTGTATTGTCCATTGAACAAGCTTCACGTTTTTTCGAAACTATGTCAGAGGTCTCCTCAAGTTTTGGATCCTAAGGCAAGGAGAAACTGGTAGTAGACTGAACCTCAGCATTTACCTCCATCATTAGTCCATAAGTCATGAAGGATGGACAAATGGGCCACTGGCCTGTCCTACCATAGAGAAGTTCAAAAGGTGAAAACCCCAAAGAGTCACTGGGAACTTCCCTCATGGCAAACAAAAGCAAAGGGTAGGTTAACGAATGCCACTCCTTAGGTTTAAGGGGAGCAAAGTTTCCTTAAAATGGACTCGAGAATCGAATGCAGGCTCTCATTCCGCCCATTAAACAGCTGGGATGATAGGGAGTTTGAAAGAGAGGCATCACTCCCAAAGTTGGTATAGATGTTGCATTAAGTCAGATGTGAATTGTGTCCCACGGTCAGACAAAATTTCTCCTAGGATGCCCAACTCTGAGAAGATGAACAAAAGGGCTTCAGCCAACCTCTGTAGTAGTTATGGTCTTTAAGGGTACGGCTTCAGGAAACCGAAGCATAAATCACTAAAGTTTAGTATTTATCTAGTTCCCCCAGATAAAGTGAGATAAAGGACCAAACGATGACAATAGCTACTCTTTCAAAAGGTACCGTAAAGACTGGCAATTTTGCCAGAGGTACTCGCCTGGTACCTCGGGGAGGATGACAGTTTGGGCCCTGGACCTGGTGACTAAAAGCTCCCGCTTTCACACACGAGGGCCGTGTATCGTTTCCCGGCGGTTGTGAAAACATTTCGACACGTTGCCTTACACCTTTGACCTGTTCACCTAGCAGCAAATAGTACCTGGGTGTTAGTCGACTGGTGTGGGTCGCATCATGGGGACAAGGATTAATGGACCCCAATGGAAATAAGATATACAGTCCTCTCGATGACGCACTGACTTTCTTGGGTATCCTGGGTGGCTATCCCTTCCGGGTTAAAAATCCGAACGAAATCTTAACTTATCTATTCTACAAATAGGTAGTGACGTCTGAGGACCTTTTTGGCGCAAAAATAGGTTTCCCTCCCTAATTTTATATTAAGGTTTTAAGATGCGAGAAATGTCCTGCCACTGCATGGTCATGAGCCATTTAAAGGACCAGTTCTCTGCATGACTTGGAACAACTAAGATGGAATAGTCTAACTCATCTGAATTTAATTTGATACTGACTTGTACAAAGATAAACCATTTATATATTCAAATTTATAAGAAAAGTTTTTCCTTTGGATAAACCTGATTTTGTTAGCGCATTATGGAAATTCCTGAAGAGAACGGCAATTACTTTGTAAATTGACAAAGAGTCCTTCGATATATCTAAAAGCATTAAAGCATGGAAATCAAAGATGGACAGTAGTCGAAGCCTGGGCAGTGGTTCTGAGCCCTAGTCAAGACATTTATGGTATCGGAGTGATAATCATCACTTTCAATCTAACAAGTGAACCGGTGGATCCTACATCCTCGCTTTCGAGAGTAGCATCACTGGTTTTTAATCCCACATAATCTCGCGAAACATTGTCTCATCGAAATTCCGTGAGGGGCATCTCTGACTCTACAGAAAGATCTGAAAAACCACTTAATGTCCTCTTTGTGCTGAAAGGTCAACCTCAGAAGGAAGAATGCACCCTTTAACATGGCCTATTAGTACGGAGCAAGAAGTGATGGTAGCTAGTACGGCTTCAGACCAACTCTGTGAACCATTTAGACCTAAATGTAACAACGATGTAGAAAAGTGGTCCGTACGGGGCCCAAGTAGTTCTGAAAGTATAGGCAGAGAATGAGTTTCTTTTAAGGTTTAGGGAACAGCTTATTCAGAAATGACTGTACATGTGCATCCAGTGTCACGTCAAATGGGTAGATACATTAAGTCCATTAACTGTTCCTGAACAGAAGGTGCATGTCATTACAGTCTTTAAAACATCTTCCACTTTTTGGACCTTCTTTAGAAGGACAATCTGGACGTTTATGTCCCTTAACACACAACACAAATGACAAACAGAATAAAAAAGTCATTTTACTTTCCACTAAGGGTTTGATTTCTTAAGGTCGTATGAACCCTTGCTCCTTAGGTACGATCCCATTATGTCTTATAGAATTTGTGAGCCTCAGCATACAGTACAGCAGCCTCAGCAACTTCCTCCGCTTTAATCAGGTTACGTAATCTGATGAATGTTCGATCTGATGGGAGAGCAGTCAGGAACTGTCAGCAACCATGAAGTCTCTAAGAGATTCATAACTGCGATCAAATCCTGAAAACTCTCTATCCAAAAGTCGAACAAAACGAAAGATGTTACCTGTAACTGCTGAAAGTTCCTGGCCATGCTGTAAGGTGGCATACCTGAAATCTTTCTGTAAGAATTAGTGTTTTTTGATATGCATAAAGATTGCCTTCTTCAGTAGGTTAAAATTACAATATGATATCCCTGCGACAAGTTGCATAGAATTCAAGCTGTACCAAAAATAACATTCCTAACCTGGTAGCCCAGGGTCAGCAGCCATTCACAGAGGGAAGCGGTATTTTCAAACCTGTAATGTATGAAGTTTATGTCTTCCCCCTCTGTGAAGGGAGGAAAATTAGGTGTTGGAATATGTGCACTAGCTGCACCGTTGTTTCCATACTCCTTCATCAATTGCTGTTGTTGAAAAGTTAACATATTAATCTCTAATATAAGGTCGAGCATGTTCAGAGCTCGCGATCCTTTTCTCTCTCCCTAACTCGATATTCTCAGTCCTTATGCTCTTCCTCAAGTTCCCTTAATTAAACTTTCCTCACGTACTCTATTTCTTTCTTCACGATCAATCTATCAACGCTCCTTTTTGTCTTCTCTCGTCTCTTTCTAACTGCCTATCTTGAATTTTCTCTTTCAATTCGATCTCTTTCCTTTTCTCTCTCTTTCTCTTTCTATTCACAGTCCCTCTCTTTTCAAGTCTTTCTGATCTTAGCACTAAATAAAGATTCTAAATTTTTCCCTGTTATTCCTACTTACTTCCAGCGTTCATCCAAACTGGTAATCCTCCATTACCTTAGCAAGAATAACCTTAAACTAACAGGGTGAAAATGAAACGGGTTATTAAAGAAAACGGAGGTTCAATTCCTGCCCGCCCCCCACCCAAACTGTAAATAAACCATAGGGCTCGATCCCTGCTTCAATTAACAATATGTATTAATGAATAACAAAGGGTTCTATCCGGCTCCGAGCAAACAGTAATAGAAGGAGTCACATGACCATCCAATCTTCTCACCAACAAATCAAGAGTGACCTATTACAGTCCTTGATATAATGATGAGCTCAATGAAACAATTTGTCACTGAAAATCTCGGGTCCCCTAGAGTCTATCTTCCAAGTGTTTTCAAGCTTACATAAAAAGGTGGCAAGAATTAAATATTATACCTGCCTGCACTTGACTTACAATAATCGAACTATACCAATCACCAAATCTATTAAATACCTGTACTTAGTCACAACATAGAGAATGATTACTCATGGCTGGTGGTACACCGTCTGTGGTAAATCAGCGAATTGAAGTATCAATGGATAGATTTCGATATGGAGTTGAAATCTTGAGCTCAGTAAGTAGATCCTGGCAAGACGCCACTTGTGTAAGGCATACTCAGCCCTGTAACAACTTCCAGACTATTACCAAGGCTGGCTTCCTCCTCAAGGAAAATTAGTGAATAGAAAAAGAAATAATAACAGACAACTAAACACTTATTAATAGAAAAATAGAAAATAAAAAACACTTAAATATAATATTAATGAAAAAAGAAAAAATATAAATGATAAACTGAATTCAACCCTAATATATATAGGGGTGTCTGGTGTTGGTGACACTGTTGTTGAAATCGTAGGCGTTGCTTATGTGGGGGGGGATCGCAGGTGTTGGTGACCACCACTGGCTAGTTCTTCACAGAGTATCGCCGTGAGTATTATCCCGATGACAGGAAAGCAGGTTCTTTACCGCTGCAATGATGTGGGGTTACGTCCTGCAATTTCATACAGGTGCACAGGTAATTAAATCCAAAATGGGACGTCTCCAGGACGTTAGTCCGTCTCCTGTTCTTCTCGTTGATTGACAGGTGACCCTCTCTGTCATCCAAGCTGAAAAGATAGACAGGTTACCCACTGCTTAAAAATCACTCTCCATGGCAAGTTCAATACCCAAAAGATGTGGTGATTATTACAACAGTCACCCTAGAGCAAGACTGAAAGGACTAAGTTTATTATTTGTCAAAAGTGAAGCTTTCAACCAATAAATCCACTAGAATACAAGGCAGGCATGTACTTACAGTAGTGTTGGGAGCTGTGAGTCGAGTGATTTACTGTTTGACCAGAGCCCCACACGTCACCTTTCGGGGGGGGAAGAGGGAGGGGAAGGGATAGTGGGAGCTAGACTGACCCTACGTTAACAAGCAGCCGGCAATCAAACTATCACTTTAGGGGTGGGGGAGAAAAGGCTGGGGCTTGACTTTCCCTACCTTAACAAGTAGCCGGCAATGAAACTATCACTTTCGGGGAGGGGGAAAAAAGGCGGGAATAGCGGGAGCTTGACTTACCCTACCTTAACAAGTAGCCGGCAATGAAACTATTGTTACTATATACTCCCTCTCTATTCCTATCTATTGAACTTTTCCCTCACAATGTCCTACGAAGAAAGATTGAGGGAAATCGGACTGACGATACTGGAGGACACGAGGGTCAGGGGAGACATGATGACGACCTACAAAATACTGCATGGAATAGATAAGGTGGACAGAAGCAGGTTGTTCCAGAGAGTGGACACAGAAACAAGGGGTCACAAATGGAAGCTGAAGACTCAGACGAGTCACAGGGATGTTAGGAAGTATTTCTTCAGTCATAGATTCGTCAGGAAGTGGAATAGCCTAGCAAGTGATGTAGTGGAGGCAGGAACCATATATAGTTTTAAGACGATGTATGATAAAGCTCAGGAAGCAGAGAGAGAGAGAGGACCTAGTAGCGATCAGTGAAGAGGCAGGGTCAGGAGCTGAGTATCGACCCCTGCAACAACAATTAGGTGAGTACAATTAGACGAGTACACACATACACACGGTGGAGTGGAGAAGTCATGCACGATTGAGCTCGTATATTGGATGTGCTTTCTGACTGTACTATAGGGGATAGTGTGATATAGGCGTGTGCAAATATAAGAGTGCATATAATCACTTACACCCCATAAAAAGGAAATACAAGTGATCACAGAAGAGAAAACATATATAATAGGGCCTAGTGTTAAGTGCCGGCCCGAAACAAGGGGAGCGGATGGGACCTAGGCCTAAGAGTGTGTTAGGTAAGCCACATATGCAACAGTTAGGTATCTTTATTTCGAAACGTTTTGCCTACACAGTAGGCTTCTTCAATCGAGTAGAGAAAAGTTGATAGAAGAGACGTGAAGACGATGTAATCAGTCCATCACCCTTGAAGTTCTGAAGCGGTCAGTCCCTCAGTCTGGAGAAGAGTTGTTCCATAGTCTGAAACAATATGGAGTTGAAGTGACAGGATGGAGCCTTATATACCACCAGGAGGTGAGATGTAGGCCACTAGTAGAGGTAAGAATGTAGTCGTTGGGACGTCACGTCCCTCTCAAATCCAGCCATTCTCACCAGTAGAAGTTGTTCAAGTTGTTTTTCGGTTCTGTACCAAGATACCATTGTGTTGCAGTGTCTGACAGAGTGGATATTAAAATGGTATAAAATACCGACAGGTTGTTCGGTAAGACACATATGCAACAGTTAGGTTTCGAAATAAAGATATGTGTCTTACCTAACATCCTGTCGGTATTTTATACCATTTTAATAGGCCTAAGAGTGTTCCCACACATTACTTTGTGGTGTATTTGAAGAATAAATGTGACTCAAGATCAGGGAGAAAAGAGATAAGTATAGATGTGTCAGTAAATACAGTGAGTGCAGTGAAAAAGTTCGATGAACTATTGACTACAGTGCCTACAGGAAGGTAGGGGAAGCCAGTACCGAGAAGCATCACACAACGGCAGCTACACAGGACCCAGGTACTGGATGGACCGGCAACAGGACCACTCCAGCTGCACATGATATTCACCTAGTTGAGTTACATGGGGTCAACAATACCAGTCTCTAGCTGGAAACTGGGGGTCACTCACACCTGGAGCTATCAGAACTTGAATAAGTAGCATTTACTAGCATTTAATAGAAGTTACTGAGGTGTAGGAGAGTAAGGCAGTTGATGAAGGGTAGCTAGTGTGGACACGTGGTTCCCCACATAGGCACACACATGCCTGGAGTTTACCTGGAGAGAGTTCCGGGGGTCAACACCCCCGCGGCCCGGTCTGTGACCAGGCCTCCTGGTGGATCAGAGCCTGATCAACCAGGCTGTTACTGCTGGCTGCACGCAAACCAACGTACGAGCCACAGCCCGGCTGATCAGGAACCGACTTTAGGTGCTTGTCCAGTGCCAGCTTGAAGACTGCCAGGGGTCTGTTGGTAATCCCCCTTATGTATGCTGGGAGGCAGTTGAACAGTCTCGGGCCCCTGACACTGTGCTAGTGACACCCCTGTTTTTCATTGGGGGGATGTTGCATCGTCTGCCAAGTCTTTTGCTTTCGTAGTGAGTGATTTTCGTGTGCAAGTTCGGTACTAGTCCCTCTAGGATTTTCCAGGTGTATATAATCATGTATCTCTCCCGCCTGCGTTCCAGGGAATACAGGTTTAGGAACCTCAAGCGCTCCCAGTAATTGAGGTGTTTTATCTCCCTTATGCGCGCCGTGAAGATTTTCTGTACATACACACACACAGTAGGTGAGGCCTAGTGTTACAGAACTGAACGTAATTTTAAGCACACAAGACAGTGCACAGTGGTAACCAAACGATCGGGTCCATATGTAGTACATATGTGGGTAATAAGGAGTCTCAAACACACACACACACACACACACACGCACACACACACACACACACACACACACACACACACACACACACACACACACACACGCACACACACATACACACAAGCCAGGAGCTTGGACTCGACCCCTGCAACCTCAACTAGTTGAGTACACAGGAACAAGCGGTCAGGCACTTGCAAAAGCTGAGTAGTAAGTAGTATCAGCAGCATTAGGATTATAATTATCGGAAGTACTAGTATTATTATTAGCATTTAATTAGCATTATTGATACATAGAAGAGAGGAGGATTATTTCTGGGCACACAAGCATAAATGTGCGTGTGCACACACACACACACACACATGCACACACACACAGGATTTCACACCTTCCTGAAACCTGACCTGACACACCCTCCCTCCCTCCCTCTCTCTTACACTCCTACATTCCACCCCACATTCTCTCTCTCTCTCTTTTTTTTTTTTTTACTCAGGATTTGACAAGGTTAGGTTAAGGATTCCTTACTTTATTGACAAACCAAGAGCTGTTACCTACACCAGCTCATTTGAAAGCATTTTTATTGTTATGAAACATGCAAGTAGGGAACAGGATGAAGTTGGAGCCATCTGTGGCCAGGCATTTTCATTTGATCAACTGACTTTATCTCGTTGACATCATAATGCTGTACGAATGTGTTCCATATTCGAGTCATCCTGGGTATATATGATCTCAGATGGAGTGATGTTCTGGAGAAGGGTACAGCCAGAGTGAAGTTGCTGCTTTCTGCCCGTCTTGTAGTATGGAAGCTTGTTTCACGCTGTCCTCGAAGTGGATCCAAGTGTGGTACTTTGACAATATTGGTCATGTACATAACAGTAAGGCCACCCATATCCCTTCTGTGTTGAAGGCTCTGCTGAAATGACAGATCTATCTGGGATTGGTCCAGGCGAGAGATGAGATGTATTGACTCACGAAATCGTAATGACACGATTGCAAACAAACTACACCACGGGCGGGGTTAGAACCCGTGATCAGAGAGTCTCAAAACTCCAGACCGTCGCATTAGCCACTGGACCAGCTAGCCACAACAAGATTCGTCCAACTAGGTATATTTCTACATTATAGGAAGGTTAGCATAGACACCACTGTGACCATAAATGCAAGTTTTTACAGACAAATCTCCAACTAGCGTGGCCGTGACGAACTCTAGCTCAAGTCTGGAGTTTTGAGGCTCTCTGATCGCGGGTTCTATCCTGGCCCGTGGTATGGTTTATGAGACGTCTTGCTCTGTTCTCTACTCTGTCAAGCAGTCGCAGATGAGAAGTGCGGGGGGGGGAGGCGAACCAGGAAAGTGGAGCATACTCAAGGTGTGAGCATACTTGTGCCTTGTACTGAATCTTGCAATCCCTACTGTCAAGCAGATGCGAGATACGGCGAAGTGCTGTAAGCTTCCTGGCTGCCTTGTTTGCAAGATTTACATCGTGGTTTTTCATGGTCAGTTTGGAGTCAAATTTCACCCCAAGGATATCAGCTTCTTGCCCAGGTGTCAATACCCTCCCATTCATCCTTACTACTGCACCAGCATTACCATCATGGTGCCTAAAGATCATCATCATCTGTGTTTTCTCAGGTGCAAATGTTACTTGTCATCTATTTCCCCAAGCTGATATAGCTCTTAGCTGGTGATTGATGTAGCTTAGAGCAGCTGGCATTTCTTCTCTTGGGTACCTTGAGTTTACCTGGAGAGAGTTCCGGTGGTCAACGCCCTCGCAGCCCGGTCTGTGACCAGGCCTCCTGGTGGATCAGAGCCTGATCAAACAGGCTGTTACTGCTGGCTGCACGCAATCCAACGTACGAGCACCAGCCCGGCTGGTCAGGTACCGACTTTAGGTGTTTGCCCAGTGCCTGCTTGAAGACTGCCAGGGGTCTATTGGTAATCCCCCTTATGTATGCTGGGAGGCAGTTGAACAGTCTCGGGCCCTTGACACTTATTGTATAGTCTCTTAACGTGCTAGTGACACCCCTGCTTTTCATTGGGGGGATGTGATTTT
This sequence comes from Cherax quadricarinatus, assembly GCF_026875155.1. Lineage (NCBI taxonomy): Eukaryota > Metazoa > Arthropoda > Malacostraca > Decapoda > Parastacidae > Cherax > Cherax quadricarinatus. The sequence continues at coordinate 11,693 of NW_026474784.1, forward strand.
CGTGTGCAAGTTTGGTACTAGTCCCTCTAGGATTTCCCAGGGGAATATAATCATGTATCTCTCCCGCCTGCATTCCAGGGAGTACAGGTTCAGGAACTTCAAGCGCTCCCAGTAATTGAGGTGTTTTATCTCCGTTATGCGTGCCGTGAAGGTTCTCTGTACATTTTCTAGGTCAGCAATTTCACCTGCCTTGAAAGGTGCTGTTAGTGTGCAGCAATATTCCAGCCTAGATAGAACAAGCGACCTGAAGAGAGTCATCATGGGCTTGGCATCCCTAGTTTTGAAGGTTCTCATTATCCATCCTGTCATTTTTCTAGCAGATACGATTGATACAGTGTTATGGTCCTTGAAGGTGAGATCCTCCGACATGATCACTCCCAGGTCTTTGACGTTGGTTTCTCGCTCTATTTTGTGGAAGAAATTTGTTTTATACTCTGATGAAGTTTTAATTTCCTCATGTTTACCATATCGTAGTAATTGAAATTTCTCATCGTTGAATGATTTGGTTGATGTCCGCCTGGAGCCTTGCAGTGTCTGCAATGGAAGACACTGTCATGCAGATTCGGGTGTCGTCTGCAAAGGAAGACACGGTGCTGTTGCTGACATCCTTGTCTATGTCAGATTTGAGGATGAGAAACAAGATGGGAGCGAGTACTGTGCCTTGTGGAACAGAGCTTTTCTCTGTAGCCACCTCAGACTTTACTCTGTTGACTACTTCACTTTGTGTTCTGTTTGTGAGGAAATTATAGTTCCATCTACCAACTTTTCCTGTGACCACGCTACAGGCAGGACACAGATGCTCTGCTCTCTAAGTGCCTTGCGATCCTCGTGTTTGGGAGAGGCGTTTTAACTTGAGTGTTGATTATTGGACCTTCCTCCTCATCCTCACCATCAGGATTGGTGCGTCGTTGGTCGCCTACCCAAGGGCAGGATGTCTCCATCTGCACTCCGCCACAAATTGTATATTTATTTTGTGTGAACTAGATGATGTCCACTACGTCCTCCACCCCCTCTCCCCTTCTACTCCCCCTCTATCTCCCACACCTGCCTCTAATTCTTCCTCTGCTCCTTCTACATCTGCCTTTAATGCCCTCACCTGCCTCTGCTCCTTTGAAACCTAAGACTTTCTCATTCCTCCTTAAATACCCTAAACCTGATCATGAGACTATCTCCCCTGGAAACATATCCTAGATAACCCAAACACCTCAAATCAACGTTTTCAAAACCAGTACTGGCTTCAAACTCTTTCTTGATAAACATTCCTACCCAACTAACACCGCAAACACGACCAGGCAGAAATTCCTTGACGCCGGTCTTACCATTGTATGGACTCTTAAACACAGTGGCAAGACCACAGTCGTTGCCAAACAAGTAGATTCATCACTCCTGACTGCCTACGACACAGACAAAAACGACTTAATCAAGGTTATCAGCACCAAGAACAAAGTCTCAGTTGACATTTACAGACCTACAAACTCTACCATCCTTAAAATACGCTGTTCAACTTCTTTTGATACCTCTACTCTCTTTCAACCAAGGCATCCTTAACAAAACCATTCGTATTCCTCCTAATTCTCTCTTCACTCAAAATTTCTCCCCTATCACACAATGTCTGAAATGCTACAAGTTCGGACATAAGAGAAACACATGTACTGCCACACAGATTTGTTCCAGTTTTTCGGCCGTCGGTCACTCCGGACTACATGCAACCTTGCCCTCAAATGCTCAAACTGCGGTGATTCACACACTGCAGATGCAAACTCCTGCCCTGTCAGAAAAGATATTATCTCTTCACTTAGGGAAAACCAACGTCCCTCCCTTCCCAACCCCTTTCCTGTAACCTCCCTTTCCAGCCAAGCCCCCACCTCCACCCCTAATGCCTGGGCTAATCCACGTACTTGGTCTCCTCCTCCTTCCTCCAACACTTTCTCTACCTTACTCACATCACACACCAACACACAGACTACCAGATCTTCTCCACCTACGCTCACACTAGACTACAAAACAAACTGCCAAGTAGCCACTAGTGTTCACTTTGTAATGGTAATCTCCCAAGCTCACCAATCAGACAACTCACACGTCCTTAACCTCATCATGTCTGCTCACAATCTTCCCTCTCTAACTATCCCTCCTTACTGCTTCACCTCAAAGTGCTCATCTCCTTCCCCACCCATATCTCCCTCTCACCTCTCTCCCACCATCTCCACTCCCCTCTTACTACTCCCACAAGATCTCCTCCTCCATACTCCTCTCCACTACCTTCATCCTTCACACCAACGCCACTTCCAAAATCCCCCACGACGACCACGCTTCCCTCCACCTCTTTACCCACTTCCTCAGCCTTTCCCAGAGAAACAATTTCCACTGCATTCACCTTCACCCACACCTCCACCACTTCAAATACTTCATTTAGATCCAAGCCCACTTCATCCAGACTTAAACCACTCAACCCTAAACCAGTCCCAACCTTTGATAGACAGACAAATGAACATAAACTCGCTCAACCCAAATCCACCACCTCCTTTCCCTCCAGGAAGCGGGCCTGTGACTACACCTATCAACACATTTTCCCTGATGGCTCCACCCTCATGAGAGTTCGCCCTAACCTCTCCCCTGACATTAACGTTGTAGTAACGAACCCATTAAATAATGTTTAAGGTAATTCAGTTTAACGTACAATAAGACACGATACTGGCCGAGCTCCTTGGGACAGAGAGGCCAGATGTTTTCTTGCTCAACAGCTCCTGCTGCCTCAAAACCACTCAAGGAATTCGCCGTTATGGTTGCACTACACAACAGTCTCCTTATGACCTCCACAGTGGTGTTGCCATCCTCGTTAACTTCAACATAAAACAGGAATTTCTCCCAATTCCTTTCTCTCACCAACACTGTCTTGTAGTCAGAATACACACCCACCTTAGCCCCTTCATCTTTTTCACCACCTACTCACGACCTAACAGGCCTCTCAACATACACGACCTCTCCATACCTGCTAGCTGACATGAATGCCAGATACAACGCCTCTCATAACACCAGTAACAACCAGCTAGGTAGACAATTACACAACTTCACAAACCACAAACGCCTGATTCACCTCGGCCCAGACTTCAACACCTACAGCCACCAGGGCCAAGGAAAATCCAACATCATTCTGGCAAACCGAGCTAGCTCTGTTTTTCAACACTACATCTCCCCTAGTCTTATTACAGACTCTGATGACATCCCAGTCATCTTACACATCTCCTCCAATCCTATCCTCATCCCAGCCACACCATCCTTCTCCTACAAGAACGCTGACTGGGAAGCTTTCATACAACACATAGATAATACTAACCTCAGCCACTGACTATAACAAACCCATCTGTGACATTGACACTCAACTTGCTCTCATCCAGAACACCATTACACAAGCATCCAACACAGCAATACCAAAGAAAACTCACACCACTCGTTATTCCTTCAAACTCTCTTGCTCTACAACACACACAGATTTAACGAAGTCCGATTAGATCTCACATACCTCAGGAACAACATTCTACACAGTCTAGACCAAAACCACAACAATCACTGGTCACACCTCATCCTGCAAGCAGACAAACAGCTTATTACAGACCATAAAGCCTTCTGGAACTTCATTAAGAAAATCAAATGCTCTGCTGCGACCAACAAATTCAAACACATCACCCACAAAACACATATCACAGACCCACATGCAGCAACAAACGTCTTCAAATACATCTGTGAGAACATCTTTCACCCTCACCCACTTCATCCTAAAGCTATTCAATACACACAACACTTAGAACACTTGCTCACTACCCACACACACACACACACACACACACACACACACACACACACACACACACACACACACACACACACACACACACACGAAACACCAGACAACCACATCCATCTGGAATCTCTCACCTCCTCAAAGGAACTCGCCATACCATTCACCAACACAGAAAAAATCTCTCCTCATAGAGCTTCCTCCCAAGGCTCCTGGTGCCTCTGGCCTATACCATATTCTCTTAAAACACCTTCCTGACTCCAACATCACTGCCTACACAAGCCTCCTCAATGCCTCCCTCGCTTCTGGATACTTCTCTGTCCTCTTCAAAGTTGCTGCTGCTATACTTCTACCAAAACCCAATAAAGATCACTCTGGCCCTAGAAACTATCGCCCTATCAGTCTCGGCGAAACTTTAGGCAAACTCTGAAAAGCTCACCAACCTTCGCCTTTGCAGATACCTGGAACACAACTCACTACTCACTGATGGCTAGTATGACTTCAGATCACACCCATCCACACAAGATGCCATTAACATCATTCTCAACTACATTTACATAAACACAAAACAAGGAAACAAGACAGCCCTGGTTACAGAAGACGTCGAAAAAGCTTTTGACACAGTCTGGTAAGAAGGACTAAAACACAAAAACTAACTTTAAGCTGCCTCTCACTAGTAAACTCTTTTGTAACTTCCTATACGGCCGCACCATGTAGATCAAATTTCAGGGCTGTTACTCTGACTATTTCACACTAAATGCTGGAGTACCCCAGGGATCTGTCCTCTCGCCAACCCTCTACATTTTATACACTAATGACATAGACATACCAACACCTGTATACTACAACACAGCCACTCTAGCCTATGCAGACGACATTACACAGCTCATCACTCACTCCAGAATAGATGGCCTCACACACAAACACAAATGGAGGATCAAATCCAATGCCGCAAAGTTCAGCATTACATATTTTCACTAAAGGAAACGTGATCCTCCATTACCTGTCGAGCTCAGAGCAGCTGACTCCCGTACCTACATCCCCATCATAAAGTCTATCACAGTCCTCGGTATCAATCCTGTCAACCTTCTTCACATACACACACATTCATTCAGAGCATGCAGTAGCTATTAAAGCCCTTACTGGTCTCTACAGGCCACGGTATGTCTAACAATATGTCAAACTACACTTCACCTCTACAAAACTCTAACACGACCTTTGATTACTTTCCTTTAGCCCTCTCTCTTACAGCTAAGACCAACAAACAGTAACTGCAGCTTATTCAGAACAAGGATCTGCGCTTGGTGCTTGATGTCATCTGAGATGACTTCGCCACAAGCGAGTTTCTCCATGCCCAGTCAGGCGTCCCTGCGCTGAACGTGTACTGGAAGACGCTCAATGACAGACAGATTGATAAACTAAAGACACTACACGACTACTGGACCTCTCTCCTTGACGAAGACATTCGCGATCCTGCTAATCCACACAACCTATTCTACTCCTTGTATGCTCCTGATCCTATCCTTATTTATAGATAACTTCTGTTCTTACTAGCCAGTTCTAACAGATGTGGACCTAAAAAGATGTACCTCCCCCCCACTCCCCTCCTTACATCACCATTGGATTCTCTCACAGGTACCTCGCGTTTGTTCTTTTGGCGTCCACCCAACTCATGTACCTTATCAGTCCTCCTCTCCACACCAGTCTCTGACCCACGATCGCCTTAGCTACTGGGTTAAGACTCTGGTACTATCCCTTCCACTCACAACCTTCCTCTCACGAACCTGCTCTTCCACTATCCCCATTTCCCCGCTCACCCTACAAGGGTCTTACCTATACTCTCTTATCTTATCTTCAGTAGCAGTATCGAGTCGTGCTACCGCGGGGGGAGTTGAATAATAGCTCCAGGTCTTTCGCGTTACAATCACCACATCATCAGGATCTTGCAAAGTTACACAAATGAGTGAGAAATCTAAGCAAATTCGTTCTGAGGGACGCCTTGCTAAGATGGAGGGGCGCCTTGCTAAGATGGAGGGACGTCTTAAGATGGAGGGACGTCTTACTAAGACTGAGGGCGGTTGCTCTGCATACTGTGTCGATTGTTCACGATTCTTGTATAAGATAGATACCACTTGCCGAAATCTTATCCCAATTCTCTAGACTTTTCCATACTCCTCCTCTGCTCTTTCCTCTTACAAATCTGTCCTTCTTAAGACCCATAAAACGTCATTAAAATTAGTGCTTTTACGGAAGTGCCTCGGTAAACAGGTATTACCGAAATCACTGCTACAGAACAGGTTGCTTAATCTGTCGTCGACCCCATATGATCAACTCCACAGGTTAGTAATCACTAAGAATATTGATCTGGTAAAACACGAAAGGAAAATGTTATTTATTGAAGTGAGAAAAACCAAACATAAGTTCTTTAGCATGCTCCCACTTCAGTGTCAAGGTCTTTATTGGGTAACATATATGGGGGTTTGAGAATAATGAAGCGTTGTTGTAGGTTCGCCGGTCACGTCCCAGATCGCGCCTTTTCCAGCTGGTGACCCGGGTAATGAAGCGGTAAACTGAATGTTCACACAACGAAATTAAACCACCTCATAGGACAAAGTGGTTGGTGCTTACATGCTAGGATTTCGCTATTAACCTGTAGAGTATTGAGCTCACACAGCCCTAGGAATGGCACGAGTTTCTCGTCCACTAGTGAGAGTATTAATTATGATGACCATGCCAGGTCTTTTTGCAAACTGGAAAACAAGGGCATCTACCCCTGGAAAGGTTCAATATTTGCAAAGGCGAGGTATATGCAGCTTTGCTCACACCTTTAGAACTGAATTGTCCTCAAAGATTTGTTAAGTTATATCATGAATTAAAAAAAGATCCCAGACTTCACCTTACGAAAGCTGATAAAACAAATGTGATAGTAATTATGCATAAGTTAGATTATATTGGTAAAATGAATATGCTAATAGAGGATAAGGAGACTTACAAACCCTATAATAAAAGCCCGTTGGATCAGGTTACTAGTGAGTTTAATAGACAGTTTAGAACCTTATTAAAAGATGAGGAACTGATATCAGCCACACTACCTTATATGTATTGCTTGACTAAAGTGCACAGCCCCGGTTTTCCAGCAAGACGCATAATTAGCTCTTTAGGATCGGCGACTTATGACTTGTCAAAGTGGTTGGTAAAAATGTTAACTCTATAATTAAGAAACATCTCGGAAACTCACATTAAAAACTGTGTTGATCTTTTAGACACACTGCAAAATATTAACGTGTATAATCATGTTACGCTAGCAAGCTTTGACGTCACAGCTTTGTTCAGCAGTGTACCTGTCCCTGATTTGTTATCTGGAGGAAGAACTAGATGAGTTCTTCATGTCATTTGATAATAACATTATTATTGGGTTGATTAAGTTGTGTGTGGTTGACTGCAAATTTGAGATCAAAGGTAAATGCTACTCTCAAAGGCAGGGAATGGCTATGGGAAATCCATTGTCGCCCTTACAGAGCAATTTGTATATGGAGTTTTGTGAGACTAAACTGTTCAAAGGTAAACTGTCCCGTTAAGCTAAGTGGTTCAGATATGTGGGTGACATCTTGTGTCTTTGGCCGAATTATGTAGACCTCAATATATTTTTACCGAGACGTAAGCTTTTTGTACCATGTTATGTAGTTAAAAATAACTATTTTTAATTAAAAAAAATAACTTTTCATAAACAAAAATATGAGGGGGGTAGGCAAAAGTGATTAAAACAAATGCTTTAAAGGGAAAAAATCCAAATATTTTCTTTGGACTCTTTGTATCACCCTTCCCAGGCTGTGACTCCCAAAATTTTTCAAATCTCATCTTATTACAAAATAAAAGAAAGAGGAGAGTGGGGGGGAAAGAGGAAAAAAGGGGTACCCGGAAATTCAGTTTAGAAGTATAACTAAAAAAAAAGAGAGGAGGGACATAATTAGATAAGTAAATCATTAAAAAATAAATTAATATATGATCTGAGTCAGATAAGTGATGGTAGTGGGGGAGATATAACAGTAGTCTACACCAACCACACTTATCCTAGGAAAATCACACAAACCCATGGCAACAGCTGGTTGCCAGCGACCTCTGGGAACACCCTAACCACCAGTGTTATCTGGGAACATGTTGCCAGCGTCCTCTGGGAAACACGTAACCACCAGTGTGATCTGGAAACATGTTACCAGCAACCTCTGGGAACACGTAACCACCAGTGTGATCTGGAAACATGTTACAGCGACCTCTGGGAAACACGTAACCACCAGTGTGATCTGGAAACATGTTGCCAGCGTCCTATGGGAAACACGTAACCACCAGTGTGATCTGGGAACATGTTGGGCCCGTGACCTCTGGGAACACATAACCACCAGGTGATCTGGGAACATGTTGCCAGCGACCTTGGGAACACATAACCACCCGTGTGATCTGGGAACATGTTGCCAGCGACCTCTGGGAACACATAACCACCAGTGTGATCTGGGAACATGTTGCCAGCGTCCTATGGGAACACGTAACCACCAGTGTGATCTGGGAACATGTTGCCACGTCCTCTGGGAAAAACGTAACCACCAGTGTGAATCTATGAACATGTTGCCAGGGTCCTATGGGAACACGTAGCCCCCAGTGTGATCTGGGAACATGTTGCCAGCGTCCTATGAGAACACGTAACCACCAGTTTTGATCTGGGGAAAATGTTGCCAGCGTCCTATGGGAACACGTAACCACCAGTGGGGATTTGGGAACATGTTTTCCAGCGTCCTATGGGAAACGTAACCACCAGTGTGATCTGGGAACATGTTGTAAGCGACCTCTGGGAACAAGTAACACCAGTGTGATCTGGGAACATGTTGCCAGCGACCTCTGGGGAAAACGTAACCACCAGTGTGATCTGGGAACATGTTGCCAGCGACCTCTGGAAACAGGTAGTCACCAGTGTGAAACTGGGAACATGTTGTAAGCGACCTCTGGGATCACGTAACCACCAGTGTGATCTGGGAACATGTTGCCACGACCTCTGGAACACGTAACACCAGTGTGATCTGGGAACATGTTGCCAGCGACCCTGGGGAACACGTAACCACCAGTGTGATCTTGGGACATGTTTCCAGCGACCTCTGGAAACAGGTAGTCACCAGTGTGATCTGGGAAAAATGTTGTAAGCGACCTCTGGGATCACGTAACCACCAGTGTGATCTGGAAACATGTTGCCAGCGACCTCTGGGAAACGTAACCACCAGTGTGATCTGGAAACATGTTGCCAGCGACCTCTGGGAACACGTAACCACCAGTGTGATCTTGGAACATGTTGCCAGCGACCTCTGGAAACAGGTAGTCACCAGTTTTGATCCGGGAACATGTTGCCAGCGACCTCTGGGAACACGTAACCACCCCGTGTGATCTGGGAACATGTTGCCAGCAACCACTGGGAACACGTAACCACCCAGTGTGATTGGGAAAAATGTTGCCAGCGACCTCGGGAACAGGTAAATCACCAGTGTGATCTGGGAACATGTTTCCAGCGACGTCTGGGGAACAGGTTTGTCACAAGTGGTGATCTGGGAACATGTTGCCAGCGACCTCTGGGAAACATGTTGCCAGCGACCTGGGAAACACGTAACCACCAGTGTTATCTGGGAACATGTCGCAGCGTTTCTTGGGAAAAACTTAGTCACCATCGTGGATCTGGGAACATGTCGTCAGCGTCCTCTGGCGATAGTAGGTCGCCAGCGTCCTCGGGAAGAGGTGGTCGCCAGCGTCCTCTGAGAAGAAACGGTCGTCAGAAATCCCTGCGAAGAGGGGGATAGAAGCGTTCTCTGCGAATATTTGGCCGTAGTATCTTCTGGGAACATATTGTCGCTCACGTCCTCTGGGAACATGTCGTCATGTCCCTTCTGCGAAGAAGTGGTCGTCAGCGTCCTCTGAGAAGTGGTCGTCAGCGTCCTCTGAGAAGAGTCGTCGCCAGCGTCCTTGAGAAGAGGTCGTCGACAGCGTCCTCTGAGAAAGAGGGGGGTCCGTGGGGGTCCTCTGCGAAAGGGTGGTCGACAGTGTCCTCTGAGAAAGGGTGGTCGACAGCGTCCTCTGCGAAGAGGCGGTCGCAGTAATCCTTGGGAACATGTGATCGCTCACGTCCTCTGGGAACGTTTTGATCGTACATATCCTCTGGGAACATATCGTCAGCGTCCTCTGGGAAACATGCGTCAAGCGACCTCTGGGAACAAAGTCGTCAGCATCCTCTGGGGAAAATGTCGTCAGCGTCCTCTGGGAACATGTCGTCAGCGTCCTCTATGAACATGTCCCTCAGCGTCCTCTGGGAACACGTAGCCACCTTCGTGATCTGGGACATGTCCCTCAGCGTCCCCTGGGAAAACGTAGCCACTATCATGATCTGGGAACATGTCAGGTCCTCTGGGAACACGTAGCCCACAAGTGCGATCTGGAACGTGCAATCAGCGTCCCCTCTGCGAACATGTCCGTCAGAGTTCCCCTTTGGGAAAAACATAGCCACCAGCATGATCTGGAAAAAATGTCGTCAGCGTCCCCCTGGGAACACGTCCACCAGCATGTCTGGAACATTCGTCAGCGTCCTCTGGGAACACAGTAGCCACCTGCGTGATCCTAAACATTTTGTCAGCGTCCTCCCGGGGAAAAGTTTTTTTTGCCGCAAACCCCTTTAAGAGTGGGCCCCTAGTGTCCTCTGGGAACGTGTGGTCCGACGTGTCCTCTGGAACATGTCGTCAGCCCCCGTCTGCGAAAGTGGTCGTAAGAAACTCAGAGAATAGGTGGTCGCATCTCCCCCTTTTGAAAAGGTGGTCAGCAGCGTTCTCTGGAAGGTGGCCGTAGTAATCCTCTGCGAACATGTGTTCTCTCATGTCATCTGGGAACATGTCGCCAGCGTTCACTACGAAGAGATGGTCGTCAGCGTCCTTTGCAAAAAGATCAGTGTCCTCTGAGAAGGTTGGTCGTCAGCCTCCTCTGGGAACATTTGGTTATAGTAATCGTCTGGGAACATGTCGTCAGTGTCCTCTGCGAAGAAGTGGTCGTCAGCGTCCTCTGAGAAGTGGTCGTCAGCGTCCTCTGAGAAGAGGTCGTCGTCGTCCTCTGAGAAGAGGTCGTCGTAGCGTCCTCTGAGAAGAGTCGTCGCTAGCGTCCTCTGAGAAGAGGTCGTCGCTAGCGTCCTCTGAGAAGAGGTCGTCGCCAGCGTCCTCTGAGAAGAGGTGGTCGTCAGTGTCCTCTGCGAAAGGGTGGTCGACAGTGTCCTCTGAGAAAGGGTGGTCGACAGCGTCCTCTGCGAAGAGGCGGTCGCAGTAATCCTCTGGGAACATGTGATCGCTCACGTCCTCTGGGAACGTGTGATCGTACATATCCTCTGGGAACATATCGTCAGCGTCCTCTGGGAACATGTCGTCAGCGACCTCTGGGAACATGTCGTCAGCGTCCTCCTGGGAACATGTCGTCAGCGTCCTCTATGAACATGTCGTCAGCGTCCTCTGGGAACACGTAGCCACCTTCGTGATCTGGGAACATGTCGTCAGCGTCCTCTGGGAACACGTAGCCACTATCATGATCTGGGAACATGTCGTCAGCGTCCTCTGGGAACACGTAGCCACAAGTGCGATCTGGGAACGTGCAATCAGCGTCCTCTGCGAACATGTCGTCAGAGTCCTCTGGGAACACATAGCCACCAGCATGGTCTGGAAACATGTCGTCAGCGTCCTCTGGGAACACGTAGCCACCAGCATGATCTGGGAACATTTCGTCAGCGTCCTCTGGGAACACGTAGCCACCTGCGTGATCTGGGAACATTTCGTCAGCGTCCTCTGGGAACACGTAGCCACCTGCGTGATCTGGGAACATTTCGTCAGCGTCCTCTGGGAAGAGGTTGTCGCCAGCAACCTCTTTGAAGAGGTGGCCGCTAAGTGTCCTCTGGGAACGTGTGGTCGTACGTGTCCTCTGGGAACATGTCGTCAGCGTCGTCTGCGAAGAGGTGGTCGTAAGCATCCTCAGAGAATAGGTGGTCGCCATCGTCTTCTGAGAAGAGGTGGTCAGCAGCGTTCTCTGAGAAGAGGTGGCCGTAGTAATCCTCTGCGAACATGTGTTCTCTCATGTCATCTGGGAACATGTCGCCAGCGTTCACTACGAAGAGATGGTCGTCAGCGTCCTTTGCAAAAAGATCAGTGTCCTCTGAGAAGGGTTGGTCGTCAGCCTCCTCTGGGAACATTTGGTCATAGTAATCGTCTGGGAACATGTCGTCAGTGTCCTCTGCGAAGAAGTGGTCGTCAGCGTCCTCTGAGAAGTGGTCGTCAGCGTCCTCTGAGAAGAGGTCGTCGCCAGCGTCCTCTGAGAAGAGGTCGTCGCCAGCGTCCTCTGAGAAGAGGTGGTCGTCCAGTGTCCTCTGCGAAAGGGTGGTCGACAGTGTCCTCTGCGAAAGGGTGGTCGTCAGCGTCCTTTGCAAAAAGATCAGTGTCCTCTGAGAAGGGTTGGTCGTCAGCCTCCTCTGGGAACATTTGGTCATAGTAATCGTCTGGGAACATGTAGTCAGTGTCCTCTGGGAAGAGGTGGTGGCCGGCGTCCTTACAAATGGAGTGAGCCTCTGGTGTGGAGTGGTTCTCATGTGTGGATTTGGTCTCATGTGTGTAGTTGCTCTCAGGTGTGGAGTTGGTCTCTGGGATGGTCAGTATAATGAGGCTTCTCTCCTTTAAGGTGGGAGTCAATGCTTGACTTTTGTTTCCAGTTAAAGAATTTATAATGAGCTGTAAACTTTCGACCACCTGCAACGGTTTTGGTCTCCTGAATCTTGATGTGTCTAACATTGATTTTATTTATCTTTGAAGGTCAATACGCCAAGCAATTTTCTTTTCTTGGAAGAAAAAGCTTAACAGGTCTTGCATCATATACCCCAAGGAGTAGACATCACCTTCAGGAGTGCATGAACCACCGAAAAAACACTTCAGGAGCGTAATGTGGATACTCCTCGTGTCTTCGGCTGTATGAACCCAGCTGAAGTGATCTCCCTCCTTTTTACCGAGTCCCAGGTCAATAATGTTTACCTCCAACAAGTCCTTATCGATTTGATTGACGAGGATATTATCTTCTTTTAAATCATTATGAATATAGCCACGAGAGTGGATCTCCTCCAGATCCTTGGCTACCTCCACAAATATACTTAAAAGTGTGGGCAGAGTCAAGTTGTGTGACGTATTGAAAAACTTTTACAGTGACATACCACCTCTGTAAGACATGACCATTGCAGGAAAGTTAGAGCACATACAGTGCAAAAAGGGCGTGCCACCGGCGCCTCTTAAATCTGCTAATATTTTAGCTTCATCCTCAATGTCCTAAAAGCATTCAAAAGAATTACCTAATTTTAGGCAGGCTTAGATTCCATTATAAACTACCCTGTAGGCTGTCCCGGATACTCCGCTTCCTAACCTTTTTCTTTTCTCTAGATCGCAAATATCGTACAATTAATCAAAAGTACAAATCGCAGCTAAACATCGAGTCATTTTTGCGTATTTCTTTCTTCGGCGAATAAAATTCACAATATAAATTATAGTGTGTGGATGCTGCGAAGTAACTTCATATATCACGAACACTGTAAATATTGTTACATTAGAACTCCAAATACAAGGATATAATATAGTCAGGTAATGTAATGATATTACAGTATGATGCAGGTGCTGTAATGACGCTACAGTGAAATTAGTGAAGATTTGTTGTTATAGTGTTTGTTAGTGATGGTGGTAATAGTTGTGGCAATGATGGTGTCTAATAGTGTTTGGGGTGAGAGTAGTGAGGTGATGGTGGTAGCCATGGAGGTTGTGGTGCAGGGATGGTGGTAGTTATGTAGGTTGTGGTACAGGGATGGTGGTAGTTATGTAGGTTGTGGTGTAGGGAAGGTGGTAGTTATGTAGGTTGTGGTACAGGGATGGTGGTAGTTATGTAGATTGTGGTGTAGGGAAGGTGGTAGTTATGTAGGTTGAGGTGCACGGATGGTGTTAGTTATGTAGGTTGTGGTGTAGGGATGGTGGTAGCTATGTAGGTTGTAGCACAGGGATGGTGGTAATATTTGTGAAAATGGTAATTTTGGTAGCAGCTGTTGTAGTTATAACGATGGTTGTGATGGTGGTAAGTGTAGTGATGATAAGTGTGATGATACAAGTATAGCAATGGTAGTATTGATAGTGTGTAATTTTGGTAGTGATAGTTGTGATGATAATAGTAGTGATGATAGTAGTGATGATGATTGTTGTGATGATAATAGTAGTGATAGTAGTGACGATGATTGTTGTGATGATAATAGTAGTGATGATAGTAGTGACGATGATTGTTGTGATGATAATAGTAGTGATGATAGTAGTGACGATGATTGTTGTGATGATAATAGTAGTGATGATAGTAGTGACGATGATTGTTGTGATGATAATAGTAGTGATGATAGTAGTGACGATGATTGTTGTGATGATAATAGTAGTGATGATAGTAGTGACGATGATTGTTGTGATGATAATAGTAGTGATGATAGTAGTGATGATGTTAGCTGTGATGGTGATGGTTATGGCAGATTGGATGGTGGTAGTGATGACAATTGTGCTGTTATTTATAGTAGTTGTGGTAGTGATAATTGTTGCACAAGTAATTGTAGTGATGGTAGCTGTAGCGAGGTTAGTGGTTGTAATGATGAGTGTGACTAATGTGTGTTGGTAGTAGTGATGGTAGATATGATGAGGATAGTGATGATAACTGTAATAGTGATAGTAGTAATGACTTGTAGTTATAGAGGTAGTGATAATAATTTTGATGATGCTATTGGTAGTTGTAATAGTGATGATAGATGTGATTGCAGTGGTAGTAATGGTAATTATGGTTACTGTTGTAGTGGTGATAGCAAAGATTTTTGTGGTGATGATGGTAATGGTGGCAAGAACCAGACATCACCTTCGTAATGCTGCCAGATATTCTCACTCCAACATGAAATATACACACTGGAAATATAAATACATAAGCAGTATAATGTGATCCTTTAGTGACAACGTTTCGCCCACACAGTGACGTTTATTAAGCCACAAACAGATCACATTATACTGCTTCAGTGTTTATATTTCCATTGTGTCGGTATTTTATACCATTTATTTCCACGACCTATGTACACACATGGTACAATGAAAGTACACTCATGCACATGTAGCTTTGACAAACGTACATACAATGGTAAAGAGCTGACAAACGTACATAGACACTCATATTAAACAGCTGACAGACGTACATAGAAACTCATAGTAAATAGCTGACAGACGTACATAGACGCACATATTAAAGAGCTGACAAACGTACATAGATACACATATTAAAGAGTTGACAAATGTACATAGAAACACACATTAAAGAGCTGACAAACGTACATAGACACTCACATTAAAGAGCTCACAGACGTACATACACGCACACGAAGAATAAAGAGTCACAATACCGAGGCTAGTACCATTATCTAGTCACACATGCAGCTCATAAGGCTGCCATCCCCACGAGCCCCTTCGAGTCGGGGTAGATGGCAGACCAGAGGCCTAGCTTCTCCCTACGAGCCCCGTGAGGGCGGGGAATGTGGCTAGGCCTGGGGACACTTGGTCCCAAAGATGAGGAGGTACTGTACCTCCTCCCATGGGAGACTTAAGTCTCGAGACACTCCCCAGATAGGGAGCCAAGGCCGGGTCACCACTACTTGGAAAAGACCCGGGCCGGGAGAATACCGGCGAATAAAAAAAAAAAAAAAAAAAAAAAGAT
The DNA here is from genome assembly GCF_026875155.1 of Cherax quadricarinatus. NCBI lineage: Eukaryota > Metazoa > Arthropoda > Malacostraca > Decapoda > Parastacidae > Cherax > Cherax quadricarinatus. The sequence continues at coordinate 27,297 of NW_026474784.1, forward strand.
CACTACGACGTGGGTACGAGCACTATATAATGGTATAGTGCTCGTGCCCGTATTAAGTGTTGCAGCGACGATGTTTTACAACTGAAGAAACACACAGATGAGGTGAAGGTGATACCTCTGATTGGTACTCCGAAATATATGTTCCTGAGGGGCTAAGTGGTTCTGATGGGCTGTCTCTTGTGGTATGTGTTGACTGTGATCTGTGAGGGGCATTGTGAGCCACATGATGAGGATCCCACAGTGGGTAGTGTGGATACCACAGTGGGTAGTGTGGATCCCATAGTGGGTAGTGTGGATCCCACAGTGGGTAGTGTGGATACCACAGTGGGTTGTGTGGATACCAGAGTGGGTAGTGTGGATCCCACAGTGGGTAGTGTGGATCCCACAGTGGGTAGTGTGGATACCACAGTGGGTAGTGTGGATCCCACAGTGGGTAGTGTGGATACCACAGTGGGTCGTGTGGATACCAGAGTGGGTAGTGTGGATCCCACAGTGGGTAGTGTGGATCCCACAGTGGGTAGTGTGGATACCACAGTGGGTAGTGTGGATCCCACAGTGGGTAGTGTGGATACCACAGTGGGTAGTGTGGATACCACAGTGGGTAGTGTGGATCCCACAGTGGGTAGTGTGGATCCCACAGTGGGTAGTGTGGATCCCACAGTGGGTAGTGTGGATCCCACAGTGGGTAGTGTGGATCCCACAGTGGGTAGTGTGGATACCACAGTGGGTAGTGTGGATCCCACAGTGGGTATGTAGGATCCCACAGTGGGTAGTGTGGATACCACAGTGGGTAGTGTGGATCCCACAGT
>NW_026474785.1:0-10694 GCF_026875155.1 Cherax quadricarinatus
GCAGTGGTGAGGAAGGGGTTGACGCATCGTCGTGTGGCTTTTTTTTATGGGGTGAGCATTAGTCTCCGTGCTCTTCCAAACTTTTCACAAAAATTTTCATTGTTTTGGTGCTTGAGTTGAGTGTGATTGGAGTTTTTAAAGCAGTGGTAAGGCAGTGAAGAGCAGGGGTAGAGGCAGTTATAAGGCATTTGTAGAGGCATGGATGAGGCAGGGGTGAGGCAGGGGTGGGGGCATGGGTGAGGCTGGTAAAGGCATGAAAAGGGGCCGGGGTGGGGGCAGGGGTATTTACTAACATATATTTATAAATAATAATAGTCATTTTAAATTAAAACTTTTAATAATTTTTAAAATGTTTTTTCATAATGTACATTATTATTTTAACATATATGTTTTAAATTCACTGCCTTATACTGCCTTACCACTGCCTCACCCACTGCCTTTACCACTCCTCTAACCACTCCCCTCACCCACTGCCTCTACCACTGCCTCTCCCTCCCCTCAAACTGCTGCCTCCCCCCACTGCCTCTACCATGCCTCAACCCTCACCATTTTGCCTCTGAATGTTAAAATGTTGAAGCCTAAAAACTCCCTATACCACTGCCTAAACCCACTCCAAATCCACCAACTACAACCCAATCAATGTTTTATTTAAAATTTTTTAAGAAAAAATAATTAATTTTAAAAATAAACAAAACAAAACCTGCGGGGGTAACCCCATTTTTCCCCCCCACCTTAAAACCCCTTTTTTGTAAACCTTTTTAATTCTATCGTTTTATTTTTTATTTTTATATTAAAATTTTTAAATTTTAATTTTAAAAAATTTTTTTTTAAAAATTATCAGAGCAGAAAATGGATTTTTGTGGTTGGTAACACTGATGTCATTAAACCGGGAATACCAAAAGAGAGGATGGGGGAAAAAGGTATTTAAAGCAAAAATAAAAACCCTAAACCGTGGGGGAGGGCGGAGTTGAGGGTCGGGGGGGGGTAGGGGGGGTCGTGGCGGTAAACTTAAATAGATTTGGGGGTGGGTTTTTAGCGGTTGGGGAAATTCCCGCGAAGTGTAAAACCCCGAAGTTGAAAACGCGAATTTGAGGGAGACCGTTAGTAAGGTAGTATAGTGTGGTAGAGTAGAGGGGGTAGTATTTGTAGGGGTAGTGGTGAGGGGTTTTAGTGGTAGTAGTGGTAGTGGAGTAGGGGGGAAAAAGGGAGGGGGGCCCATCAAATACAAAGAAAGGGAGCCGCAAGGGAGCTAGTGCCCACAGGGGGAGAGCAAGTGCCAGGGGTGAGTGAAAGGGAAGTGGTGAAAAAATAATAAAGGGAAACAGAACAAAAGACGAAGAAAGAAAACCCCAGAGGAAAAGGGGGAAAAGGAAAGAGGAAGAGGGGAGAAGAAAAAAAAAGAAAAGAAAAAATGGGGAGTGGTTAAGTCACGGGTTTTTCTGAATTTTGGAGCATTTTACAATGTGTGGGAGAGGAAGGCTCCACAGAGACGAACCCGGGGCTAAGTTCATACAAGAAATTGGTTTTAAGAGGATTCAAAAAGAGGGCGCCCTTTAAATTTGGAAGTAGGGAAGACATTTTTAGCAGAAGACCAGTAAAAAGGGATGGCTATGATCTCTGACGTGCCCAGAAAAGCCCCTTTTTAGTGGGCAACCAAACATTTTTTTGTCCCCCCCTAAGTTGCAGAAAGAATGCCATTTTCTCCGAAGCTTGAAGAGGACGGAGGAGCAAGAAATAGGAAAATTTTATTCTCAAACTCGGGGTGGCTAGGGGCTCCCCTCTCTCCTTCCTGCTAATTTTTCATGGAATACTTTGAGACTGTTATTCCCCCAGATGTGAAAACCCTTCCTCTGGCCGCTATGGGTTTGCTCTTGCTTTGGCCTCATGACCCCATTTCCTTCCCACCTTTTTTTGAACTCTTAATAATCTTGCCCTTCCATTGTTAAAGGGGAAGGGGGAACAATTCCTTGTCCTTTCCTTGATGTCCATGTCCCCCCCGCTCAGAACAGGTTTTTCCTTTTTCCGTTTACCAAAACCTAGCACAGTGGCATTACATTCATCTTTTTTTTATCATGCTTTCCCCTCAAGAAAAGTGTTTTATCTCCCTCTTTCTCCTGCCCTCCGTCTGTGATCCCCGTTCCTTCCCGCGGAAATTTTTCCAAACCCTCCATAATTCTTTTCCGTCTTGGGTACCCTTCCCATTTCATAGACCTGCCCCCTCACGTCTAAAAAAGTAATTTTTTCTCTCCCAAAAACCCCCTCTACTCATGGGGGAAATTTTTCTGTCCTCTGCCTTCCCTACTTTTCCCGGGTTTTTTAATCCAACAATTCTCTCCGTCCCTTTGACATCGAGCTTTCCCTTCCGCCAGACTAACACACTTCGCACTAATTTGGCCAACCTCTCCTCCCTCACAGATTTCCTGGGTGTCTACTTACTTCTTTCCCCCTGTCCTCTTTTTAAAACTTCGGGGAAACGGTCGATCTCTTTCTAAGACTTAGGGGCAAAAAAAAAATTGTTAGGTTTCCGACCTAACATGCTCTTTTCTGTCACGTCAAGATCATAAACCACCATTGAATGTCTTCTGCTAAAACTGTCTTCCACTTCCAACTTAACAGTCGCCACTATTGAATCCTCTCTAATACACAACTTTTTTATGAATCTTAGCCCCGGCTTCGTCTCTGTAGATGCCTTTTCCCCTCCCACTAATCGTAAAATCCCAAATTAGAATACCCGGCTTTAACCCGACTCCTCATTTTTTCTTTTTCTTTTTTTTTCCCTCTTCCCCTTCCTCTTTCCCTTTTTCCTCTGGGGTTTTCTTTCTTCGTCTCGTGTTTTTTGTTCCCTTTATTATTTATTTCACCACTTCCCCTTTTCCCCACCTCTGTGCCCCTTGCTCTCCCTCTGTGGGCACCTAGCCCCTTTCAGTGCTCCCCTTTTCCTTGTATTTGACTGGCTCCCCCTCCTTTTTCACTACACTTCTACTTTCTCTACTACAAGTACTGCATGCACTGCTAATGTTTACTGCTAAGCTACTCCACCACCACTACCTCTTCCTGCCTATATTAGCCCTCCTGCTCCCTTTGGGTTTGTTGACTTTGTAAATGGTCCGTCGGACCGAAAACGCGTCGTAAGCTTCTCCTCTATTTTGAGTTATTTTGTATCGTTCCAAGCACGTATTGTGCCTTTTTTTGTATTAAAAATAGGGGGGGTAAATAGGAAAAGTTCAAATTTGGTTGTGGAAGGTAGTTAAGTGGCTTTGCTCTTTACATTTAGCAGCTTTTGTGAGCATTACATCAAAGTGAGTAAGGGGAGTTAGTGAAAGGGGCTTTTTTTTTTTAGTTTGTTTGCCTAAGGGGGAAAAATCTGGAAGGTTTTTAAAAAAAAAAAAAAATTTTTTAAGTAAACTCTTTGCTGAAAATTTGTAGGACAAAAATTCATTTGTTTTATTTATATTTTTCAGTTAAAGATGAGGGGTTCCCCTAGATTTTTTTAACCCAACAACTTTGAAAAAATTTTAAAAGAGAGGCCCCCAAAAATTTTCGGAAGCACAGGTTTCTGCTTTGCCAGGGGCCCCAAAATTTTTACTTATAGAGGATAAATCCTTTTTAAATGTTTTTTTTAAATTTTTTAAAGTTCCTTTAATCATTCACTTTTTTGTTGAAAATGCAGATAAATCATATTTTAAAATGGCTTACCTTTTAATTCTAGTTTTTAAATGGGGATTGAAATGCTTGTAGTCACATAAAAATTTTTGCGGTTTTTTACACAGAAAAAATGAAATTTTTAAACAGTTTTTTTAAAAAGTGGAAAATTTATAAAATTAACAAAATAAGCATTTTTTTTTTTTACCTTTTAATTAAATTTGGGTGATGTCTTGACATTTCCCAGCAAAAAAACCCCTAAAAGCCATAAGGTGCATTTCCAAAAGGATTTCACATAGCTAAGATTCCCAACACTTAGATAAGAAAGCAAGGTTTTTCAAACAAAATTCAACCCTGGCTGCCCCCAATGTGCATCAACATTTTTTGGGGAAACAACCCTTATAGTCACGGCATAGCCCTCAGCCCCCCATATTTAGGAAAGGTTCCCAAAGGGAAAAGCGCTCAAACCTCTCCCACCTTCCCTCACTTTTGCTCCCTTTTTCCACAATAAAGAAGGGGCCCATTCTCTATATATCACGAAAAAGACCATATCTCAAAGTATACTAGCACTTTAAGTTTGAACCCCTTCCCAAGGGAAAGGGGGGGGGTTCTTTTTTGGGTTTTGTGGGAAAAAGCCTTTTTTATTATTATTTTTATTTTTAAATTATTATTTTTTAAATTTTTAAATTTTTTTAATTTCTTCTTTCAAACGCCCCGGGTTTTATCCCAAAAAAGAAAGGGCAGTCCAAAAAAAAAAAATAAAAGTTTCTCCTTTTAAAATTTAGAAAAATTTTACGGGAAAAAAGGGGGTTACTACCCCCTTCCCTTTTTCTTTTTTGTTCCCTCTTATGACAGGGCTTTATTTCCCAGGGAAAAGAATTCGGGTTTCCATTTTCCCCAAGGGATAGTATTATTTTTTATTATTTTTTTTAAAAAAACCCATCGCCTTCTCCTGCCAAGGAAAGGGTGGCCAAAAAAAGGAAAAAACCTTCATCATTCCCTCCATCACTGTCTTGCCGGAAAGCACTTACACTACAGTTATAAAACTGCAAAACCCAAATCTTTTTCAGCAATCAAGGGGGGAGGGTTTATTTTTGCTGTTTAAGGTTTCGGGCCAAATTAAACCCAAACCCTTTCTCTCCACTTTTTGCAACGCATCTGTCACTACAAAAAACTTTCCCCCCTCATTTTTAGGTGTTGTAATGTTTTCATCCCCAAAATGTATTGGGCCAAAAATTTTTTTGGGGTGTGGTTAAAAAACATTCAGGAAACAAATTTTAAACTCCAAAGCATGAAATCACCAAAAGGGGATTTATATCCAGCTTTTCCCCAAAATCAAAAATGCATTACACAAGAACATTGCCAAAACTGGGCATTTTGACGGGCCGAAACTTCTGGGCCCCCAGGTTTTCATTTTGCAGGACAGCACTCACAGCTTGCCATTCCCTTTTCTCCACAATTTTTTGCCCGCTGCCCAGGGCTATTTGGACCCTGTAAAAATCTGTTTTTTGTATCTTTTTTTCCCTTTTAGGGCCCCCTTTTTTTTCCCGACATTCATTTACTTTTTATTTTTTACCTCTCCACTCCTTTTTTTTTCTGGGAAGGGTTTTTTTGGGCAAAGTGGGGGGGGGAAATTTTAAAGGGTTTTTACTTTTTCCCTCTCCATGTTTTTAAAAACTGGGACTTGACCTGAAATTTATTCAAATGTAAAGCTCTTCTGTAGCACTGGAATTTTTAATTTGGGCTGTTGTGCCTGGGTTTTCCCCCCCCTTTTCAAAATTAATTTGCCTCCCTTTAAAGGTACCCCCTCAACCCCTTTAAATCTTTTTCCTGGTGTTCTTACTTCGTCCTTTATAAAAAGGGTTTTACAACTTTTTTTTTCATTTTTGCTCTTGCTCCCACCATCCCTTGCCCGTTTCCTTTGGGGAAGTATTATCCAAAAAAATCTGTGCCCTAGGTTTAAACTGACGTGCTTTTTTTGTATTTTTGGTATGCCCCTGGGTTTTTGACTTTTCCACTACAAAAAACCAGCAGGTTTTAGTTTTTTAAACAGGGTTGAGGGGTGTGCTTGTTTTTGATGTAAGGTTTGAATAGTACTTTTTTGGAAACTTGTTTTGTCCTTTTTCAATTCTTTTATGTGGGAGTTTGGGGGGTTTTGGAAAAATAATCTCCAGACCTTTGCTCCCATTCTTACAGTTGTGGTCATTGATTTTCAAAATTTCCCGTTGAGGGGTTTCCACAGGGAAAACCCAAATTTTTTTGGAAAAGGGGACCTCTCTACCTCTTTCTTTTTCCCCAAAGCTTTTTGAGGGAAATCAGCCCCTGGAGTTTACTTCTCCCCATTAAGGGAAAATTTTTTGATGTTTTTGTTCACTTTCCAACTGATGACAGTTTAACCTTTTTTGGGCATCCAAAACCCCTTTACTTCCCCCAAATTAAACCCCATGTCACTCGTCATTTTCCCTTTCACCTTTTCAATTTTTTGGTTAAAAAAGGGGGTTCTCGGGAAATAAAGGGAAAACCCTTGTTCCCACCTTTCCCTAAGCTAGGGCCCCTCAAGGAAGGGTTTTTTGTTTTGGGGGGGGCTCTTTCAAACGATCTGGGAATTGGAAACTGTGCCCTTTAGTTTTCCCCGAATTTTTAAGGGCCCGAATACCTTCCATCCCCCCTCCCTACAGGGGCCTGGGATAATTTTTTATGGGTTTAGGGCATCCCCATGATTTAGAATTTAAAAATAATCTTTAAACTAGGTTTCTTTTAGGCCAAAACCCTCACCCAAATTTCGAACCATTGTCCTTAAAAATTTCAATTTTTTAAAGTGTTTGGGAAAGTTTGGTTAACAAACGTTTTTTTTTTGGGTTCCCTTTGGAAAAAATTTTTTTTTTCTCCCCCCCTTTGGGCCGCTTAGTTTTCATAGGGGGCTGTTTAATTTAAATTTTTTTTTTCTTGGGTCTTATGTTTTTACTATGCCCCTTTTCCTCAGGGCAGTTTGATTATGGGGATTAAAGTATCTAGGAAAACTGTGGTTTTTTACAAAACCGGGGACCCAGCTGCATGAGGCTATTCTTGTGATATCGGTTGACTTCATCTTTTTTCTTGTATGCCAAAACCTTAAAAATTGGGACAGTTTTGGCTTTTAGACCAAAATTGGTCGGTTGGGGACAGCTGCAAAAAAAACCCGCCATATAAAATTTTGGGAAATTTGGGGAACCCCAGGCAAAAGATTTCCAGCAAGAAAAGGGAAAACTGCAGGGGGGGCAAGAAACCCTGTTCAAATTTCCAAAAAATTTGGGAAAATGTAAAAAAGGGAGGGTCCCCAGGTGGAAAATGCAATCACTGCTGTGAAGTGCCCCCGTCCCTCCCGTTTTCCGTTGTGTCCCGGATGCTGTGGGACACATTTTTGCAATGAGGTGGCCCCCCTGCACTATTTGTAGGCCAGCATATAATAAAAAAAATTCAAATGACACCCCTTCACACAGGGGAAAAAGGTGGAAATAATTAAATTTTTTTGGGAAAACCAAAAAAACTTTTTGGGGAAAATTTAAGTCTCGTAAAAAGATACAGTTTAAGGAAGGGGAAGTTTTGGTCAGATTTTTTTCTGGGTCAAGACCCTTCATTGATTTCATATAGGGGCCCCCCTTAAATTTGCAGGTTTTAACCCCTCATCTGATTATACCTATACTAGGCTGGGTTTTAACCCTCAATTTAATATCCTAAATCGGCAGGTTTTCCCAAATCTCAAACTGACTTGTCCCCCAAATAAGGCAGGTTTAGCCTCTCGCTGAATTTTTCTTTAAATTTGAAGGTTCAACTAACCCGGGTTTATTTGTGTTTTTATAGGCAGGTTCAGCTTTTTAGCTGACTTAAATCCCATATAACAGGGGCAAAAAATTTGGGGACTTTGGCATACTAGGAAAGGTTTTTAACTCTGTTTTTGTCCCATACTAGGTGGGTTAACTCAGTTTAAGGGCCCATAAAGGTGGGTTCAACTCAAATTTGTTTCCCTTTCTATCACGTTCAACTTTCCATTTATTCCCATACTGGGCGGCTTCAACTCAGTTTAGTCCCATACTAGGCAGGTTCAACTTTCGGTTTATTCCCATGCTGGGCGGGTTCAACTGTTCAGTCCCATACTAGGCAGGTTCAACTCAGTTTAGTCCCATACTAGGCAGGTTCAACTCTCAGTTTAGTCCCATACTAGGCAGATTTTAACTCTCAGTTTGGTCCATACTAGGCAGGTTCAACTCTGTTTAGTTCCATTTTAGGCAGGTTTAACTCTCAATTTAGTCCCATACTAGGCAAGTTCAAGTTTAGTCCCATGCTAGACAGGTTCATCTCTCAGGTGACTAGTTCCATATTAGACAGGTTCGACTCGGCTGAATAGTCACATACTAGGCAGGTTCAGCTCTCATCTGACTAGTCCCATACTATGCAGGTTCAACTCTCAGTTGACCAGTCCCATACTAGACAGGTTCAACTCTCAGCTGACTAGTTCCATACTATGCAGGTTCAACTCTTAGTTGACTAGTCCCATACTATGCATGTTCAAGTCTCAGCTGACCAGTCCATACTAGGCAGGGTTCAGCTCTCAGCTGACTAGTTCCTTACTAGGCAGGTTCAACTCTCAGTTTAGTCCCATACTAGGCAGGTTCAACATTCAGTTTACTCCCATACTAGGCATGTTCAACTCAGTTTAGTTCCATGCTAGATAGGTCAACTCTCAAGTGACTAGTCCCATACTAGGCAGGTTCAACTCTCAGCTGACTAGGCCCATACTATGCAGGTTTAACTCTTAGTTGACTAGTCCCATACTATGCAGGTTCAACTCTCAGCTGATCAGTACCATACTAGGCAGGTTCAATCTCTCAGCTGACTAGCCCCATACTATGTTGGTTCAACTCTCAGCTTACCAGTCCCATACTAGGCAGGTTCAGCTCATGGCTGACTAGTCCCATAATAGACAGGTTCAACTCTTAGCTCACTAGTCCCATATTTTTGGAAGTTCAACTCTCAGCTGACTAGTCCCATACTAGACAGGTTCAACTCTCAGCTGACTAGTCCCATACTATGCAGGTTCAACTCTCAGCTGACTAGTCCCATACTAAGCAAGTTCAACACCCAGTTTAGTCCACATACTAGGCAGGTTCAGCTCTCAGCTGACTAGTTCCATACTAGGCAGATTCAACTCTCAGCTGACTAGTCCCATACTAGGCAGGTTCAACTCTCAGTTTAGTCCCATACTAGGCAAGTTCAACTCTCAGCTGACTAGTCACATACAAGACAGGTTCAGCTCTCAGCTGACTAGTCTTATACTAGATAGGTTCAACTCTCAGGTGACTAGTCCCATATTAGGCAGATTCAACTCAGCTGACTAGTCCCATACTATGCAGGTTCAGCTCTCAGCTGACTAGTCCCATGTTATATAGGTTCAACTCTCAGCTGACTCCCATGCTAGGCAGGGTCAACTCTCAGTTTGGTCCCATACTAGGCAAGTTCAGCTCTCAGCTAATTAGTCCCATGCTATGCAAGTTCAACTCTCAGCTGACTAGTCCCATACTAGACAGGTTCTGTGGAAAATAATTTTCCCAAAAATTATGCTGTATATTTTTATAATGTAAATATACTTGATTAATACATTACTATTGTTCTAAAGTGTATTTTAAAGAAGGGAATCGACAGGGAAGCTCTGCGCCTGCGCTGACGAGCAGGGGGTAGACGCCATTGTTTTTGAATGTGGTACAGGCACGCTAATGTAATGTGCATAAATTTTCGTCGCTCTAGGGGTTATATTGGGCTTAAAACCTCTCAAATAGGAGCCGAAATTGTTGGGTTTGCAGTCCTGCATAACGTGAGCATTAAGCAGATGGACAGGACAGCTTCAGAAACCCAGCTAAGTTGTCTATTTATGTTGAGATTCTGGCCAGTATTTTCTTCATAAACCTAGGCAGGTGGTTCTGTACATGATACACAGTAATCTCCAGACTAAATGGTGAATGGTATTAAGATAAATTCTCCTTCTGTTATATAAATGTGTATATGTATTCATTTATTAATATTAACATACAGTCCACAAATTTATATTAATGTTTACCATAATTCCTGGTAATGTATATTTCATTTGAAATTAATATAGGTCAAGAGTGACTTGTGGATATGACAGTAGTAGGTATCGAAGGGGGACATTTTTGTGACCTAGATGTCCTAAAATTCCTACTTGTCTCTGTAACTTTGATAAAAAATAATTATCTTTGTTACCATTTACTGGTATGTATCTGATGAGTTACATCCAGGTAAATTTAATTTTCCACAGGTTCAACTCTCAGCTGACCAGTCTCATACTACCAGTTCATCTCTCAGCTGACTAGTCCCATACTAGCCAGGTTCAACTCTCAACTGACTAGTCCCATACCAGACAGGTTCAACAAAGCCAATATAAATAAACACCATTTTCTCAGAATCAATGGTTTCTATAAATCAAAATACCAGGTATTATTTTCAAAATTTAATAAAACACCAGGTACATCTTAAGAGGTTAATTAAACACCAGGTACATCTTAATTAAGAGGTTAATTAAACACCAGGTATATCTTAAGAGGTTAATCACTTAGATACTGGCAACAGTTTAATATACGGGAGAGAGTGTGGTATGGTAATACGTACTACAGTGTGGTTTATAAAGTGAAGTTGTATGTGTACAGAAATAATGTAATTACGAACAATGACAATGTAATTACGCTCGCTTATGAAGCTATTATTGCGTTTTCTTGCCAATGCAGGTTAAAAAGGGCATCCGGAATTGACCACCAGGTACTACGATGGCTTTTTCACTTGTTACTTAAATTTGGATGAGCTTTTTGAGTCGCATATATCAACAATAAACAATACCGACAAGTTGATAGTGAGACACATGTCCAACAGTTAGGTAACTTTATTCCAAAACGTTTCGCCTACACAGTAAACTTCTTTAGTCGAGTACAGAGGCAGCAACAGAAGCAGTAAATGTAAAGACGATGTAATTAGTCCATCACCCTTGAAGACGTAGTTTTAAGGTA
>NW_026474786.1:0-11242 GCF_026875155.1 Cherax quadricarinatus
AACTGTTGTTTCAACCACAGCTAAGATCTACAAGCAATGTCCTCGTGACTTGCTTTTAGAGATTTTAAAATTGAAGTTGAAAAATTATGGAAATTAAGGTTTTCTTACCAAAAATAGTGCAAAATTCTGGCAACATGTTGATGCAATCAGCTTGTTTCTATCATATTTCTAAGTATGTTTTTTCAAAAATGTAATTTTTATGTTTTTGCTGTCATCAAGAGGACATGTTGGCAATTAGTGTTTTTATTGTTGTTTTTTTACTTCAAATTTTACTATTATTGTTTCATTTTAAATACTCAACATAGCAAGTTCTGTGAGGACTAAAGTGAAGAGCACGGAGTTGTTGCTGCTCAGTTGCCTCTGGGTTGTCAACAATGATAAGGGTTTGCAACACGCTCAGATTTGGCGCGCCATGTCCATAGACTTTTGTAGAAAAAAAAAAATACGAATAACTCAGGAATAAGGGATTGACATTTGTTTAAAATTGTTTTTCAAAGAGTAATAATGGGAGTGTCATGATTTTTTCAGACATTTATTGATGAATGATGGTTCTGTTAGTCTTCAGAGATGATTTGCAATATGTTTTACCATTTTGTTTTTGATCTTATTCTCCCAAAAAACTAAAAAAAAAACACAAATTTAAATTTTTTTTATAATGCAATCTATTGACATTTCTCACAAAAAGCTTTGAAATTTAGATAATCTGACTCATTATCTTTCTTCTGATGTTTACTAAAACATTGTACATCTTACCAATTTTATAGGCCAGGGAGGGTTTTATGATAAATACAATTTTGCAATATCTTGCAATTTTGCAACATGAAGTCAATACAAACAAGTGTGTTGGATGCAGACTGCTTTTTTAAATCACAGGACAAATTTTCATTGAAATTGGACAAAAAAAAAAAGCAGCAAGGGCCTCCATCCCTTAATTTTAGTAGACTGAGTAGACGTCAGATTTAAGATGGCACGTCCGAGTATACGTACTGCAGTGAAGCATCTTATCTCTCACCGCATCCCGTCCTCTGAATAGCAAGTTCGTTTTATAAGCTGAGTGTAGTAAGATAAGACATTAATGTAACGTTTAGGAAACTTGCTGACGGTGCTTCCCGCAAAACTGGATTGACAAAGCTCTCCGAACGAATGCACACTTGTTATACTCGCACACTTGTCAATATAATATGCTCTTTCTTATATTTTACATTACCTTAAATATCCTGTATTCATATACCAGAACAAATAAACTCAACTGTCTTTTGTACAGTAAGTATCAATTAGTTTTTATTAGAGTAATTCACCATTATCGATGTCACTTCTTAACTGCTAGCAAGCCACTTACTCTGTTTTATGTTAAGTTACAGTCAATCACAGTCATCACAGTCAAGTAACACTAGGAACATTGAAGTCTGTTTACTTATCACTTCCGGTATGTGTTTGCATCCCCACACCGTCAGCAACATTCATATTCCATCGTTTGCTGTTTATTTATTCCCAGTCACTGTGTTGTCGACGAGTCAAAGCACGGCAGTTAACTACATTTATGTAAGTTCATGTATCCTAGCCTAACTTGGCCGTTGTCGTTATGTAAGTTCATGTAACCTAGCCTAACTTGGCCAGTGTCGTTATGTAAGTTCATTTAACCTACCTAATTTTGGCCAGGGGCCGTTTTAATTCAGTATCCAAAGCCAACTTCCCATGCCCTTTATGAAAAGTTCATTTAACCTAGAAAAATTTTGGGCCATTTCCCCGTTATTTAAGTTCAGGGAAACCTAGCCTAACTTGGCCATGCGTTAGGGTAATTCATTTAACCTAGCCTAATTTGGCCAGTGTCGTTATGTAAGTTCATGAAACCTAGCCTAACTTCCCCAAAGTCGTTATGTAATTTTCATGTATCCTTTTTCCAATTTGGCCCGGTGTGGGTTAGGTAAGTTCATGTATCCTAGCCAAAACCTTGGGCCCGGGTGTCGTTTTTTAAATTTCCCATGTATCCAGCCAAACCCTTGGCCATTGCTTTAAAGTAAATCATGTACCTCCCTAATTTGGGCCCCCTTTCCCGTTAGTAAGTCATGTACCCCACCCCTAATTTGGCCGTGTCGTTATTTTAAATTCATTATCCTATCCAAACTTGGCCGGTGTCTTTTATGCAATTTTCCATGTACCCCTACCAAACTTGGCCAGTGTCGTTATGTAATTTCAGAAACCAACCCCTAACGGGCCCGGGTGTCTTTAAAGTAAGTTCATGTATCCTAGCCAACTTGGCCAGGCCCGTTATGTAAGTTCATGAATCCTAGCCTAATTTGGGCCGGTTTGTCGTTAGAAAGTTTCGTGTATCCTAGCCTAATTTGGGCCAGTGTCGTTTTTAAAGTTCGTACCTAGCCAAAACTTGGCCATGCTTTTTATTTTAATTCATATATCCTAGCCTAATTTGGGCCTTTGGCCCCGAGAGGTTTTTCTACCCTAGAACCCTACCCTGGGGACAAGTTTTTCTGTTGTACTTTTCCTGCATAGAGCCCATGCGCTGCCACCCTGAGTTCATATTTCGTCCATACTCGGCTCCCACCTATAGGCCTCCCACTTCATTGCCTACACCTCCCTCTGCCTCACTCTGGCCCCCCCCCCCCCCCCACTTCCCCCCCCCCCCCCCTAAAGTCAACGGGGTTTGAAACCTCCCCCCCTCGCGGGGCAGGGCCCCCCCCGGGCCCAGGGGCCCTTTTTAACACTCTGCCTTGTACCCGCGACTTTGCAAATAAAGTAAGAAGCCCCCCAAATATATCACCCATTCCCTGCTACCAAGAATAAACATAAACTCCGTAAACAATAACTGCTAGGAACTTTGTTGATAACTTCTAGTACATTTTGAAAAATGCTAGAAGTAGGGTTGAAAACCCTGCAATAGAAAGTTAAAACTGCTAGTAACATATAACGCTAGAAACCTGGATAACGCTAGTAGAAAGTAAAGTAAAAGGACCAATGCAACAAATGTACTTTTTATTGTGGCGACGTTTCGCTCCCGGGACCCTTTATAACCCTTTTTTCTTTACAAATTGTCGTAATTCAAACCAAACTTTTTTAAATCTGCTAGTAGTATGTTGAAAACTGAAAGTAACATGTTATAACTGCTTGAATGCTGATAACTGTTAGTAACATTTTTATAACTCTATACATGTTGATAACGCTAGTAGCATTTTTGAAAACCGTTTAGTAACATGAAACCTCCAAGTAGCATGTTGAAAACCCTGCTATACATTTTGATAACTTTTTGTAGGAGGGTTATAACGGGCTAGAAAGCGGGTTGATAACTGCAAATAGCATGCTGATAACTGCAAAGTAGCATTTGATAACTACTAGTACGGGTTTTGGGAAACTGCAATACCCGGTTTGGTAACTGCTAGTAGCAGGTGGGAAAACTCCCTTGAGAAGCAGGTGGGTAACTCCCTGGAGCAGGTTGGAAAACGCTAGAAATTTTGAAAACGGGCTAGAAAGCAGGTTAATAACGGGCTAGTAGAAAGGTTGGTAATTGCTAGTACCCAAGGTTTGGTAATTGCAGTACCCGGGTTGGAAAATTTCTAGCAGCGGGTTGATAATTGCTAGTACCCGGTTAGAAACCTCCCTAGTAGCGGGTTTGGAAATTTTTGCTAGTAGGGGGTTGGAAAATGCTAGTACA
The DNA here is from genome assembly GCF_026875155.1 of Cherax quadricarinatus. Lineage (NCBI taxonomy): Eukaryota > Metazoa > Arthropoda > Malacostraca > Decapoda > Parastacidae > Cherax > Cherax quadricarinatus. The sequence goes on from NW_026474786.1 coordinate 3,665, forward strand.
TTGATAACTGCTAGTAGTAGGTTAAATAACTGCTAGTGGGCGGGTTTTATAACTATTATAGGTTGAAAACGCTAGTGCGGGTTTGAAAACTGAAAATACAGGTTGATACCCATTAGAACGGGGTTTTTAACTGCTAGTAGCGGGTTTATAACCCTAGTACGGGTTAAATAACTGCTAGTACAGTTGAAACTGTTAGTGGGGCAGGTTGATAACTATTAGTGGGTTGAAAATGCTGTACATTTTAAATAACTGCTAGTAGCAGGTTTATACTATTAGAAATTTGGTAACTGCAAGTACGGGTTGATAACGGGCAAGTAGCAGGTTGATATCTTTTTAAAGAGGTTTGAAAACTGCTAGTAGGGGTTGATAACTGCTATTTAGCTTTGAAACTGCTATAGCAGGTTGATATCTATTAGAAGCAGGTTGATAACTGCTAGGCGGGTTTGATACCCTATTAGTATCGGGTTTGATACCGGAGTAGCAGTTTGATATCGGAGTACATTTTGATATCTTTTTATACAGATTAAATTTCGGGTATAAAATTTTGATATCTTATAAATAGCAATTTGATATTTTTATGAAAGGTTGATATTTTAAAGATAGAAGGTTGATATCTTATGAAAAAAAGTATAAAAAAACCCCGCCGTGAAGACTTAAGTTTTTTTCTCCATAAATTTGGGGCTTCCCAGTCCGGTAAAAAATCAAGGGTAAAAAAATGAGAAGGATTTGGGTAAGGGGTCGCTCACCCCTTTATCGGGGGAAACAGGAATACTGATTTGGAGATTGTGATGCCTTTGGGGGTTTTGGTCATTTGACTTCAGTGGGATCAGCGAGGGTTTGGGGGAAAGGGGCCCCTTTAAACCTTCCCGGCACTAGGGTTCCCCCCTTAAAGGGCATACCCAGGGGAAGGCTGGAAAAGGTGCCTTTTTGATTAAGCAATTAAGTGGGATGGTGGGAGGGGGCAGTCAGTGCAGCAGGGGTGATGGTGGGGGGTGATGGAGGGGGTATGGTGGGGGTGGTGTTTAAGGTTTTTTTTTTGGGGTTTGGTGGGGGTGAGCAGGGGTGGGGGTAGGGGGTTGGGGGGGGGGGTTTGGTGGGGCGGGGGGTGGTGGGGGAAAGTGATGTTTGTTGAGACCCATTACTATTGTCACCCCTGCTTCATTGTGTACTGGATGCGAAAAAATTTAAAAAATTTAGAGACAGCTCACTCAAAAAATGTTCAAAAAAATGTCAAAGAAATTTTACCCCATAGTAAAAATTTTAAGGACCATTGGGAAAAATACCCTGATTTTGCCACTGTAAATAAAACATTACTGTGGAAAATTGAAATTTATCTAAATGTAACAAATTATTCACAAAACATAAATGATAACAAAGATAATTTTTAAATTTATAAATTTTAAAATAGACAAGAAAGGGGAAATTTTGGGACACTTAGGTAAAAAAAATGTCCCCCCTTCGATCCCAAACCACTGTCATAACCACAAGTGCTCGGGGAACCTTTTAAAAAAAATGAAATAAACAACACCAAAAATACTGGTAAATAAAAAATTTTTGTGGACTGTATTTTTAAAAAATGTTTAAAAAATTTTAAATTTCCCACAATACATAACAAAAGGGAAAATAAATCTTAATACACTCACCAATTTGACGGGATATAATTTGTATAAAAACCTCAAAAAAAACCTCCCTAACTAAACCCTATGAAAAAAATGCTGGCCAGAATTACACACAAATCTAAGAGCTTATCTGAGTTCCGGGAGCTGTTTTGTCGGGCCCCGTCTGAAAACTCAAGTTATGCAAATGCCCCATCCAACAATTTTGCCTCCTATTTGAGAGGGGGTCAACCAATTTTAACCTCTAGAGAAACGAAAAATTCCCCTTTAATATTAACTTTTGTATCCAATTAAAAACCAAAAAAGGCGATCTCGCTGCGCAACGCAGGTTTTCCTTTTTCTTGAAAATAAATATTATTAAATAAAGTATTCCCCATCTATTTACATATAAATACTGTATTTCTGGGAAAAAAATTACAGTATTTTCCACACAGCAGCCGGGGGGAAGGGCGTTGCTAAACGACCAAATTGTTTTTATTTTTGGGAAAAGGTGGGGACCTGGGGACATATAGGAAAACTGGGATCCCCACCCCCGGGGGGAAAAAAAAATTTTCACAAGATTTTTTTCAACCCTTTTTTCACTTGCCGTCCTTGTGGAATCCAAAAGTTTCCCAAAACAATTTAAGGTATCTTGTACCCCACCGGGATTAATTTTTATGGGATTTTTGAAAAAATTAAATTTTTTAGAGATATTTTTTTTGCAGTAAATAGGGGTTTTGCAAAAAATCACCCAATTCAGCATTTTTTAACCTACCCCTTCACCTTTAAAACATTTTTCTCTAAATACCGCCCCCCAATTTTTTTCTATTATGGAACCTTTCACAATTTTTTTTCCATCATCAATTTAAAAATCAAATTCCCCTAGATTTCCTCCTTTCCCTCTTTTAAACCAATATTCAAAAGGAAAATGAAAACTTAAAGGAAAAAAAAAAATTTATCTTGTTTAGAAATTTAAAAAACCCAAATTAGTTACCCTTGATTAGTTTGGGTAAAGGGAAAAAAACCCATTTAAAAACAATGGGTAAGAAGGGCAAACAAATTTGGGGCAGTGGGCACAGTAAATTTTTAACAGGAGCAATTTTACACCTTTTTTTACAGCCAATAAAACTTTATTTACCAACAAACTCGGCCTTTAAACCATGAAAAAGGACCTACAAAAATTTTGCATAAGGCAACCTCGAAAACAAGAAATCAGCTGGATTCTCCTCACCAGTATATATTAAATGTTAACATATGCTACCCAAAATTTTTAACTTCCCCTTGCTCTGATTAATTTCAGTGACCCCTGTTTTGGACTACATAATTTTTTTTTTCTGTTTCCCCTTACGAACCATTGTAAGGATACCCCAATTTTCAGACCAAATTTAAATGTCGCTTTAAAATTTAAACTCCTCAACTTATTTCTTTTATTAAATTTGCTTTAAATTTTAAAAACCCACATAAATGGCTGTTAATTCCAACTGAGGTAGGGATGTTATTTAATTGAGGGGCCTTTGTCTTAGAAAAAAACAAAAAAAACACTAATTTCTTGAAGATAACAACCCGCCCATAGCCCCTTTTTTAAGCAACACAAAAAATGTGGAGTACATTTTTCCCATTTTGATTTGGGCCCCCTGGCATGGGAAATCCAACTTGGGTTTTTTTTATAATCCCAAATTTAAATTTATTTCCCCCCTGTTAATGAATTTCCCCAATAAATTTCATCCCAAAAACAAATTTTAAATTTCCCTGCTTCTTGAATTAATAATTTTCCCCCTTTATAAGGGGGGGAAACTAAAAACCCATGGATCAAAAAAATTTGGAAACTTTAGCAAGCAAAACTCCTTATTAATTTTTTTGGTATACTGAATTATTAGGTTTTTTAAAAATTTAAAAAAAAACCCCTCAGTATCCCAAATTTTAAAACCCCAAAACATTTAAAAACATTTTGGCACTTCATCGCCAGGGAAACTTTACTTATTTTGTCCTTCATTAGGGCAAACTATTTTTATTCCTCAAGGCATATTTGCACTTTGCATTATTTTATTAGCCCCTCCATAAGTCATTAACAGTTTTCCCCTTCAGTTGAGTCACAAAACCCCGGGAAAATTTTCCCCCATAAAGTTGTTTGGGATATTTCTTTTCCAATGGGCTTCCCGTAAAAATTTTAAGGGTGGCATTTTTGTCGCTTGAAGTAGGGAACGGACTGGAATTTTACACCAAAAAATGGCCCCCAAACGAAATGTTTTCAGAGGGGTAAGTGGGTCAAAAAGGATTCCAGCCATAAAAGGGGGGAAATCTGGGCAGTCTCTTTTAAACCCAATCTTAGGAAAACTTTTTTCTTTTGTCAGCCTTAAAAAGGGAAAACTTCACCTGAAAAAATTTAAAAAGATATCTCCAAATTTTTTCCCTCCCAAAAGGGCGGGCCTGTCATCAAACAGTCATTTTAAACCCCCGGTAAAAATTTTTGTTATTTCCCGGCACTACAATTAAAAACAATCCCAAAGGGGTGTTTTTAAAAATTTCCTTTTTCATCTTGATGTGGGAAAAATGACCATAAAAATTTTGGGTTGCTCAGGAGGTACCTCTTCCCATAAAAAATTTTTTAATTAACTGCTCAGCAATTATATCTTATAGGCAGTTTCAATTCTTTTTGTCTTACTCAGTTTTGCGGACTGAGCCCCTTTTAAATTTTTCCAAATCCATTTTTGTAATTTTTGGGAAATTTTGGATGGTTTTATTTTCCACGGAAGTCCCTACCCTTTTTGTTCCCCGATTCAAATTTTAAAATCTCCAGGGATTGTTTTTTGAGTAAAAAAAACGGGTTGGGCTTTTTTTCATTTACATTTATTCCAATCTGTCTAATTCCCCCCCAATTTTTCACGGGTCAACACCCTCCTCTAATGAAAGAATTATACTGGGGCACGACTTCAGAGTAAGAAAACACATTTTTGGTATTTGTAGTTTTTTTCCCCTAGTCATGAAAAATTTTTTACGAGGAATCCCACCATACATTAAAAAGGCCCCCACATTCCCTTTAAAAAGGGGACCCCCACATTTCTTTTTTCCATACCCTTTACAAAGGAGGCATAAAGTCACTTTCCTATTTAAAATATTTATTGGGGGTACAGAATCACACTTAAAACCAGAAGGTTTCTAAATTTACATTTTGTAGAGTCCTTTTTTTTAGCTTTTTTAATCCCACTGTAAATATTTCTCTTTAATCATCCCCCAATTTTCTGCATTAAAACCCTTTTTTTCGCATTGCCCAACCCGACAGTTAAAATTTAAACAGTGTCATACAATTGGCCTTTTGTCCCGAAGAAAACCCGATAATTTTAAAGTTGTGGGAAACTCCCTTTTGAACTTTTTATACCATCAAGACATTTACGTTTTTGAAAGTACCCTGGGACCCTGGGCCAAAAATGCATTACAATTTTTTTTATTTAAAGCCTTTTTTCAAACAAATTTTTTCCTGTAACACAGGTAAAACTACTTCAGCAAAACCCTATTATTAACATTAGTAGCAAAATTTTTTCATTACTACTGTTTTGGCAGGATTGCAACATTATCATAATTTTCAAAAATTATCATATAGACCTTTACACAGACTAATGGTGTCTTCCTTTTTTGACATTTATAAAAAATTTTAAATTTTGGGAAAAAATAATTTACAAATTTTATTACCCAAAAACCTATTCATCTGTCAAGTTTTTCCCCCAATCTTTTAACTTTTTCATTTCCCTGAATTGGGAAGCATTGCAATTCTTTGAAAAAAGAGTTTCCCTTGCCGAAAAGAAAAATCCCTCTTTTCTTTGACTGGGGTTTTCCCATTAACTGTGCTACCCTTTGGAGGGGACTTTTTTTTCTTGGGCCCTTTGGGAAAAACATTTTTTTTGGGTTCCTTTCCTTGATAGGGCCCCCATGTAACTCCTTTTAGGGAAAAGAAAAATTTTTATTATTAAAAATTTGGGGAAAAAATTTTTCCCCTTTGGGAAAATTGACAGATACCTCGAGTTATCAAAGGTTTTTAAACTTTAAAAAGAGTTTTGTTGGCGTTTTGCAACTGCCCTTTAAATTTTTTAGACCTGTCTTTTTCCTCCAACCAAAATAACCCTTGTGATATTTATTTGGGGAAACCATTCAAGTTTTTTAAAAAGCTTAATTTAAATTCCGTACCATGGCACCCCAAAAACCAGTCGATTTCCCTTTAATTATATTTTATTTCTTAAAGTTTTTAGATGCTCTCCAGTTTTTTAAATCTAAAAGCTGTAAACTTTGTAAGTGGATCTGGGTTTTAAATTAACAAGATATTCACCCAGATCCCCAAACCAAAATTTTTTTCTATATTACCATAATGACCCCTTTATCAAGTCAACGCTTCCCTTGTTAAAAAGTCATTTTTTATTGGGAAAAATTTAAACAGTATGTAGGGACTCCTCTTACCTGTCCCCTTTTAGGTAAAATAATTTAGTTTACACAGGGTAGGGCACTCCTGTCATGCAAAAGCGCTTTTAAAAAATTTACCAAAATTCCTCCCAATTTTCTCCCCGGATTAAACACAGGGAAACACAATTCTGGGAGTTTTTTTGGGAAAGACATATTATTTGTTGGAGCAGACGACCAACGGGCCCGGTTTTTCACATTTTAATTTTTTCAACCTAATTTTTAAAAAGAAAAAATCTTTTTCCCCTAAGTCTAATACGATTTTAAACATGAGATCTTTTCAGTTCTCTCCCCAAGTTTACTAATAAATCCCCCTTCTATTTTTTGTAAATAATTTGTTAAAATCATACATTCCAAAGCATCAAAATCAATTTTAAATCACGTATTCACATTTTCTTGATCTTTAATTTCCAAGACTTTTTATATCCCTTGGTTACTGCCCCTTTTAGCTTGCAATGATGCTTTCTTTACTCTTTTTCCCATTTTTTGTCTTCTATTTTTTTAATTTCCTCATTTTCGGGCCATGATGAAAATTATTAAATTCAATTAAAAACACGATTAGAACAAAAATTTGATTTATAAAGGAAAATAGTAAAAATTTCCTTTAATAAATTCTAGCTATTGACTTACCAATTACTGTAAAAAATTGTTTTTAAAAATTTTCAATACAATTAAAAAAGTTAGCTCCTTAGCTTAGCAAATTTCACATGAAGAAATTTAATTTTAAAATTTTAAAATTTAAATTTAAAACAAACCTTTAGCCGCCTTGGCTTTCAAAATTATACAAATTTTTAATATAAATCCCTTTCCAGAATTGGCGGGAAAATTAATATTTTTAACTTTAATTAATTAGCAACTCTTGCCCTTTTCATTTAACATATATTGAAAATTTGGCAGAGTTGTTTTAAAATTTAAAATTGAATATTTTAATCCACTACACATTAATAAAATTAATATTAACACATTAATAAATTTGCAACCTTGTTATCAATTCACTTAACGATAAAATCTTGGCCGAATTGTCTTTTCAAAATTTAAATTTTACAAATTAATATAAAATTTCAGACTTGACTTATCAAAATTTAAAAGTAATTTAACCCCTACCTTAAGTAAATTTGTGAATTAAATCCACCCCCTTTTGTATTTCACATTAATTATTAAGTAATTAACTAATTTTTGACTTCATAATTTTCCTCCGGTTCAAGAAGGACCAAGGGAAAAATTTAAAAGTGGGAAAAATTTCATTTTCTGAATGTAACTAATTTTGTAATAAAAGTAAATGATAACAAAGATTTTTTATTTATCAATGTTACTAGACAAGTAGGAATTTTGGGGCACTAGGGCGCAAAAAAAGTCCCCCTTGATCCCCCCCACTTTAAAAACCCAATTGCTCGGGCTATAATTAAAAGAATAACATAAACCCGGAATACTGTAAATATTAAATTTGGACTTTATTAAAAAATGTTATATATAAATTTTATACATACAGAAGGGAAAAAATTTCTTATATCACTCCCAAAATTTTACTGGTATTAAG
>NW_026474787.1:0-10708 GCF_026875155.1 Cherax quadricarinatus
GCCCCTGGGGACAGGGGTTTTCCCAAACTTTTTCAGCTTGTTACCCCCAATTTAACATGCACATAACATGTTACTCCTTCCAAAATTTGTTATTTGAAAAAATGGCAAAAAAAACACTTGAATTTTTTTCTTTTTTTATTTGTATTTGAACATTGTGCATCTCAATGCATTCCCAAAGATGTCAAGAAAATCAGGGGAGGAGGGAGTTGCATACTTAAGCAGTTTAGGAATTTTTGGCTTCAAACCAGCTTATGTTACCTCGCGGGATGTCACAGATAAACCATTGTGAAATAGAGGCAGCCTCAGGAAGTAGTGACGCATACTGGACAGGTCGATCTGGGCTACTGGTGACTTTTTGCCCTGAAGCTACTTGTCAAATATTTTGGGGGTTTTACCAAACACTTTAGCTTATATTTCTTTTTTTCAATACGTATATTTTTTTTGATGTTTATTGTTTTTTTTTTTTAACTTTTTTACATACTTAAATAGGTTTACTTTTACAATTTTTAAATACTAAGCCCAAAGTTAAAAATAACCTCATACCGGGGTACCCCCTTGTTTTCTTTTTTTCAGAATTCTAACTTTTTTTCTGTCCCCCTCCATTCCCCCCCCCAAAAATGGTTAAATTACCCCCAGGGGAAATTTTACCCCCATTTTGGGGAACCACTGTTAGGAGTTTATAAGGTTTCCACTTTAAGATCCAGGTTACCGTCGGGAAAATAACGAGGAAAACAGTTCGTTTTCAAATTTTGAGTTTTGATTCGCCATACGGCACTAATGGGGAACCCCTCAAAACCCGGGAAAAGATTTTTTCAAACAAAAACATGTAAACCAACAGACAATTTCAAAGTAGTTTATAAAAATCTCTGGCGGAACAGAAAAGTCGGCGATTTTTTAAAACACACATCCTCTCGCGACGTAATGTTTGGGCTCTTAAAAAATCCACAATGTGGACGCAGCGTTGTCAAAAAGCATCGCATTATACTGCATTTGTCCCCCTTTTCATTGAAAAGAGTTTGGGCCCATTGGTTCTTAAAACGACTGTATTGCCTTACGCTTACATATTCGCCAGTAATTTGTTCCTTTCTCGAATTCTGTTTAAAAAAAAAAAAAGAAAAATTTACATACATCGTATTGCATCTTCTACCCAAAATTTTTCATGTCTTTAAATTTTTGAATCTTTTCATTTTCCACTTTAAACATTTCGTGCTTTATCGTCTCCACTTTTTAAATATCTTAAGGTTTTTATCACATCTCTTATCCCTTTTTTAAGGAAAAAAATTACAATATTATCCTACTTTTTTTTCAAATATTTGCTTAATGTCTTGATCGGCATGCCGGGTCTTCTATGTTTTTTTAAGAAAATATATTAATATATAAAATAAATATATATAATATATATATAAAATATATAATAATAATATATAACAATAAGATCACAGGAACAGGTGTTTTTCAAATAGCAAAACAACCACTCTAAAGAATGGGAAAAATTCCAAGGCTTTTCGTGACTACTCACTTTAAACATAGTTCCTTGAAAATGGAAGGGGTAGTCACGAAAGCCTTGCAATTTCTCTATTCTTTCAGAGGGGGTTGTTTTCATATATAATATATATAAAAATATATAATTATTATAATATAATATATATAAATATATATATATATATATATATAATATATTATGAATTTGGAGACCAACCGGGTTGGCATTTGAAGACGCACTGACGAATGCACCAAAGTTTCTGGCAAATGAAAGTTAAGAGGGAGAAGGGGAAGGGAAGGAGGGGGGGGAGAGATAGAAGGGGGAGAGAAAAGGGGAAGGACCCCTAGTAACCCTCCTCTCTTCTCCTTACATATTTACTCTTCTTGTGCAAATAAAAAATTTAATGCCTCTCAGGGACCTCTTTGTTGTAACATTTTGCTAGGGCAGAAAAAAAAAATCACCTTTTTGCTACCAGGGGAGTCTGAGAGACAAGTGGGGAAGGAGGGGAAAGGAGAAGAGAGAAGGAAAGAGAAGGAAATGAACAAGTTAAATAGGAAGAAGAGGAGAGGGAGAAGAAGAAGAAGGAAGAGAGAAAGAGAGAGAGGGGAGAGAGAGAGAGAGAAGAGAGAGAGAGAGGATTGTTTATATTTATGTATTTTTTTTAGAAAAAATCCAAAAAAAAAAAATGGGGTTACTTTCAGCTTTTTTTAAACGTTTTAAATATGATTATATAATTATTTTTTTTAAAACAATAAAATTAGGTTTTATCATTATTAGAAAATCTTTAGAAAGGATTATTAAAGTTATGTAAAAAAACACAAGTTTATGTAAACGGGAGAATATTAAACACTTTTTATGTTCAAATGTTTCCACCAATGTTTCTAAAATCAAAATAATTAAAAGGAAGACAATCACAATAATCAAGTATTGCTATATCAAAATACAACCCTTCATGTCAAAAACAATACTGTCCCATGTGAGAACATAGTGTAAAAACAATAGATCTGGGAAACTGACACTAGTCAGGGGGATCCTATCCAATAAATGAATGGAAAAAAAATGTAAATCAGAACAAAAGAGGTCGACACTCCACATAATAATATCACTTTTCCCGGTCTTTAGGTTTTTTTTTAACCATAATTCCCAAACAACATACAAAAATATCACTGTCTGTTTTAAAATGCTGTAAAACATCGGGAAGGAACATGACACAGCACGAAACTTGAACAGTGAATCAACATAATCTTTTTAGCAGCATATTAAGTGGGGCAATGTAAATCCACTAGAAAAAAGACACTGGTATAGCTCTTTTTTAAATACAAATTTCCCGCATATATAACTATGGAAAATAATTGAACTATAAAAATGAACAGGGGGGGGGGGGGGCGAGGGGGTTGGAAACAAGAACGTTATCCAGGGGGGCAAAAAAGGGAAAAGTATCGGAGTAAGTGGTAGCAATGTTCTTATCAAGCATGGGTTTGAAGTTAGCAAAGGGGCGGGCTGGGGGCAGGCAGACGAATTTTAAGGGCCCAAAAGGTCAGGCTGGTGGCGTGCAGACTCAATTTGTGAATTTGCAGAAAGGGTGCGGGCTGGTGGCGTGAGACTCAATTTAATTTCAGAAAGGGTGCGGCTGCGGGCATGCAGACGTAATTGGAATGTTCGAAAGGGTCAGGCTGGGGCAGTGCAGATAAAGTTTGAGGGCAATGTCGGGTGAATTTTTGGCATAAAAATTCGTAGCTTTGAAATTAGGAGGAATCAGTTACAAAAGTGTGTGTGTGTGTTGTGTGTGTGTTGTGTGTGGGGTTGGTGTGTGTGTGGTGTGTGTTGTGGTTGTTTTGGTACTCAATTAGTTTACTCACGTATTGAGGTTGCAGGGTCGAGTCCAGCCCCCTGGCCCCGCCTCTTCACGGCGCTACTAGGTCACCCCCTAAAACCGTGAGTTTTTGTCATACCTTTGCTTTAAAACTATGTATGGGTCCTGCTCCACTGCACGTTTTCCCCAAAAAATTCCCTTCCGACTACTCTTGGGTGAAGAATTACTTTCCCAACATCCCTGTGATTCATCTCTGTCTTCACTTTCCCACGTTTCCCCTTGTTGCTGTTCCCATCCTGGAACATCCTTCTTCGTCCACCTTGTCAATTCCCCAGTATTTTTTTATTCGTTATCATTCCCCCCTACATCCTCTCCCCCAGGTCGTCAGGGCGATTTCCCTTTTAAACCCCCTTTGTATACATACCTCTTACTCTGGGACTATTCCTTTTGCAAACTTTTGCACTTTCTCATTTCTTTCGTGCTTTTCTAGGTGGGTTTCCCAAATGGTCTGCAAACTCCAATATGGGCCCCAACGTACACGGGGTAAGGACCCGAACGATTCCTTTTTAAGATGTCGGAATGCCGTTTTGAGGTTTGTTAGGCGCCCATAGCTACAAACATTTTTTGGTTGATGTTTTTCCTCAGGAATGTGCCCGGGGTTTAAAATCACCCCAAAAAGTCCTGGCCCCCTAACTGGGGACTCCTCTGCGGTCTTCTTTGTACTCATCTATTTGTGGTTCAGGGGGGATCCTAGCTCCCGGGCCCCCCCTCTTCACCGGGTTGCTACGTGTGTGTGTGTGTGTAATATATATATTAAAAATATAATAATAAATAATATATATATATATTAAAATACACACCCAGAGGGTTTAGCCTTCTTTTTTGTTACCCAAAAAAAAATATATATGAGCAAAAATGCAACAAACAGTACAAGATACAAACAACCACGGGGGTTTAAAATAGCTCTAGGCCCTTTCGTTTGCAATCAACACTTGGTTTCAATGTTCAAAAATAGGAGGTTCAAAAACAAATCTGATACAAAGAGAGAAGAGGGGAGAGAAGGGGGAACAGACAGACAAGAGAGAGGCGGCAGGAGGGAGGAAAACCCCCCGGCATAACCCCAAACCCTAGCCAGAAAGAGGAAATTATAGCATTAGAAAAACAGCCACCCACAACATTAAAACTGTAATATAACCTAACGAAGGTACATGGCAATTATAAAAAAATAGACTAAGGTTTATTATTGGGGGACATCGGTCTTTGGGCAATATGTTCTTGGCAAAAATTTAACATACTTAACGCTTTGGTCCATCTCTTTAAAATTTACCGTTAAAAAGAAGGGACTCTAAAAATTACATTTTTAGATGTGTTATACACCGAGTTGATAAAAAATTTTAAATTTGCATAAAAATATACAAAAAAACCACCAATGTGTCTCATGCATTTCCCACTATTTTTCCCAAACCACGAACAAGAGTTAAACGATGTATTCTTACTATTCCTTTTTTTTTAGGGGCTTTCAGGGTGTGCAGCTCGGATTCCTAATCAGAAATTAGGAAAAATTTTACATTGCCATGAAAACCCGCGGTATTTTTTAAAGGGGTTTTGTGGAATCTGCCTTGCTGGGAGCTAGGAAAAAAGTATCAAAAGAGAGCTAGGATAACACCTCAATAAAACTTGCTAGTTCTCCCATACAATGAAAAATATCTTTCCCGCCACGCCCTTGAAAATTTAAAACACAAGTATTTTAGAATTCCGACTGTTAAACATTCTATAACGAAAACTTCCCACAGGTGCTGGAGGGGTCAATAAATTTATTGCAAACTTTCCTTTTTGGGAGAGTCTTCAAACCCCTAGATGCTAGGATATAACCTGTTAACAGCTTTCTGTACAGGATTAACGCGTTAAAAAGTAAGAGTCATTGCCCTTTTTTCCTCTTGTCTTGAAAGGAAAATTGTTGATTCGGCAAATTTTTAACATGAAAATCATTTATTTTACAATAACAGTGCTGGTTTTTTCAAATTAGAAGTTTTTTGTGGGAATTGACTAGTCAAAAATCGGTGTTTTTCAAATACTTTTGGCTGTCTTTAAAGTGTGCCCACCCAAAAATTGGGGCTATTTCTCTTACCTTTTTTTGATAGTTGAACAGCGTTTGTCTCGAATTCTTTTTGGGGGAAAAAACGTGGCCGCTTTCTTGAAATTTCGGGGTTTAAATGGGTTTAATTTTCTTTAGGACAAAAACATATAAATACATAAATTTATTATACATAAATTACATACATGCGACATACGTATTGTGGATTACATAGATAACTTTTTTAAATGAGTCCCTTTTAACGGGCCCATTTTTTAGAAGTTCGAAAATGCCTGAGACAATTACCAGATGTTTTATAAAATTTGGTATGTAAAGTTCATAAATATTAAAACCAGCGTCTGCCTCAAAGATTGTGGCACAGATAAACTTAGCCGTCTCCCTTTGAGGTGCCCCGTAGCTCGAGTGCCCCCGTAGCTCGAGGTGTCCCGTAGCTCGAGGTCCCGTAACTCGATAGCTATGCACTTACGCCACACACTGGGGTCCGGTGTTCGAATCTCCTCCGGTACGGCTGGAAAAAACATTAGGGATGTGTTTCCCTAAGACATCTACTGTCCCTGTTCACCCACAGTGTAAAATAAGTACCTGGGTTTTTATCGACTGTTGTTTTAAGTATCCTGGGTCAAAACTGACTTAATTTGCCCACGTGCTCAGCATAACAAAGGCTTTTTTATACATTAGTATGCCCATTGATGTCAGCTAGGCCTGCATACCAGTACATGTAGTTGTAGTAATAAATAAAGAAGAGTGATTGGTGGAATGATGAAGTAATGGGTGTGACAAAAGAGAAAAATGTAGCTTATGAGAGGTCTTTACAAAGCAGAAGTGTTATAAGAAGAGCAGAGTATACAGAGAGTAAAAGAAAGGTGAAGAGAGTGCAAAAGGAGAGCAGATGATAGAATGGGAGAGGCACTCAAGAAATTTTGATGAAAATAAGAATGAATTAGTAAAGTTTAAAAACAGAGTAGGGGAGTTAGTAGATGGGAGATTGAGGTATGGGGAAACATGGGGGGAATAATTTGAGGAACTTTTAAATGTCGACGAAGAAAGGGAAGCGGTAATTTCGTGCACTGGCCAGGGAGGTATACCATCTTTTAGGAGTGCAGAAGAGTAGGATGTGAGTGTGGGGGAGGTGCGTGAGGCATTACGTAGAATGAAAGGGGGTAAAGCAGCTAGAACTGACGGGATCATGACAGAAATGTTAAAAGCGGAAGGGGGGGGGGGGCATAGTGTTGGAGTGGTTGGTATTTTTGTTTAATAAATGTATGAAAGAGGGGAAGGTACCTAGGGATTGGCAGAGAGCATGTATAGTTCCTTTATATAAAGGGAAGGGGGACAAAAGAAATTGCAAGAATTATAGAGGGATAAGTTTACTGAGTATACCAGGAAAAGTGTACGGTAGGGTTATTATTGAAAGAATTAGAGGTAAGACAGAGTAGGATTGCGGATGAGCATGGAAGTTTCAGAGTGGGTAGGGGATGTGTAGATCAAGTGTTTACATTGATGCATATATGTGAACAGTATTTAGATAAAGTTAGGGAAGCTTTCATTTCATTTATGGATTTAGAAAAGGCATATGATAGTGGATAGGGAAGCAATGTGGCAGATGTTGCAATATATGGAATAGGTGGTAGTTACAAATCTGTAAAGAGTTTTAGAGGATACGAGGCTCAGGTTAGGGTGTGTAGAAGAAGGGAGAAACTTTCCCGGTAAAAGTAGGTCTTAAACAGGGATTTGTAATGTAAACCATGGTTGTTTAATATATTTATAGATGGGTTGTAAAAGAAGTAAATGCTAGGGTGTTCGGGAAAACGGGGGGGATTAAATTAGGGGCAATCAAGTACAAAATGGGAATTGACACAGTTACTTTTTGCTGATGATACGTGCTTATCGGAGATCTAAAGAAAAGTTGCAAAGGTTAGTGGATGAGTTTGGGAGAGTGTGTAAAGGTAGAAAGTTGAAAGTGAACATAGAAAGGAATTAGGTGATGAGGTATCAAATTATTTAGATAAAGAAAAATTTGGATATCAAATTGGAGAGAGGGGAGTATGGATGAAGTGAATGTTTTCAGTTTTTTGGGAGTAGACGTGTCAGTGGATGGATTTATTAAGGATGAGGTTAACCATAGAATTGATGAAGGTAAAAAGGTGAGTTGTGCATTGAGGTATATGTGGAGACAAAAAACTTTATCTATGGAAGCAAAGAAAGGAATGTATGAAAGTATAGTGGTACCAACACTCTTATATGGCTGTGAAGCTTGGGTTGCAAATGCTGCAGTGAGACGGTTGGAAGCAGTGGAGATGTCCCGTCTAAGGGCAATGTGTGGTGTAAATATTATGCAGAAAATTCGGAGTGTAGAAATTAGGAGAAGGTGTGGAGTTAATATAAGTATCAGAGGGCTGAAGAGGGGTTGTTGAGGTAGTTTGGTCATTAAGAGAGAATGGATCAAAGTAGAATGACATGGAGAACGTATAAATCTGTAGGGGAAGGAAGGAAGGTTAGGGGTCGTCCTCGACTAGGTTGGAGGGAGGGGTAAAGGAGGTTTTTGTGGGCGAGGGGCTTGGACTTCCAGCAAGCGTGCGTGAGCGTGTTAGATAGGAGTGAATGGCGACGAATGGTATTTGGGAGCTGATGAGCTGTTGGAGTGTGAGCAGGCTAATATTTAGTGAAGGGATTCAGGGAAACCCGTTATTTTTATATAGCCGGACTTGAGTACTGGAAATGGGAAGTACAATGCCTGCACTTTAAAGGAGGGGTTTGGGATATTGGCAGTTTGGAGGGATATGTTATATATCTTTATACGTATAAGCTTCTAAACTGTTATATTCTGAGCACCTCTGCAAAAACAGTGATTATGTATCAGTGAGCTGAAAGTGAGATGAAAGAATTTTCTTTTTAGGGATTTTCTTTCTTTTTGGGTCACCCTGCCTCGGTGGGAGACGGCCGACTTGTTAATATATATAAATATATATATATATATATATATAATATATATATATATATAATATATATATATATATATATATATATATATATATATATATATATAATATATATATACCTAAATATATATATATATATATATATATATATATATATGTCGTGCCGAATAGGCAGAACTTGCGATCTTGGCTTAAATAGCAACGCTCATCTTGCCATATAGGACAAGTGAAAATTTGTGTATGCAATAATTTCGCCAAAATCATTCTAAACCTAACGAAAAAAATATATTTCACTGTGTTTGTTTAGTATTAAATTATTGTAAACAAATCTAAAATATATTTAGTTGGGTTAGGCTAAAATAAATTGTTCTTGTTATAATAAGGTTAGGTAAGTTTTCTAAGATTCTTTTGGTGCAAAATTAAAATTTTTACATTAACATTAATGAAAAAAATATATCTTTAAACGTGTAAAAGAAACTTTCAGAAAGGACTTAGTTTTAAATGAGTTCTTGCTAATTGACCAGTTTTACATATTCGGCACACAAAATATATAATATAATATAAAAATATATAAAATATAGTATATATATATATTATAAAATATATAAAAATATATATATTTTTGTGGCACCTCTGCCAAAAGAGAGGCTGTGGGCATCCTGCTCTGTGTTTTTGGCACAATACGTCAATCAAGAACACCTACCAGGATTATTATCAACAGGCTCGTGTGTGAATATCTGCTGCTCGTGTTGGAAAGGGCCAGAAGACTCTGCGTTTCGTCTCTTCCTTCCCAGAATCAAGAAAAGTGTTGTGTATGTGAATTCGTGAGGGAACATAACGGTCACCATGGGTAGGTGAGGTCAGTGGGGGAAAGGGCCTAATGGAGGAGGAGGAAAAGGCGGGGGTTGAGGGGTAAGACTGTGTCCCCCCCTTTCCCCCAAACAGGCGCGCATACACCCTGTGCTCGTGTTACAACAATGGGTGTTTTTTCACCGTGTGTATAGTGTATATAGTGTATAGTGCGTAGTATGCATGGAATGCGCAATAGCACGTGTATGAAATAGGGGCGTGTCTTTTTATAGTGGGGGCTGTGCACATAGCATAGTGGTGAAATAGTAACAGGTGCACAGAGCATAGTGGCGCATAGTAACAGGTGCACAGAGCATTGTGTTGTATATGACTTGTCCCGGGGAGTGGTGAGTGCCCTACGGGCGCCTCATCACACATCTTCCACTCCCCCCTTTTCCTCCACCGCCCACCACAAGGGGGGAGAACCCCCCCTCCTCCCCTACCACCACCATGAACCACATGCGGTATGGGCCATGCGCCATTTTCCCTTCAGCCTGCGCTTACCACACAGTTTGAGGTATGGCAGATGAATGAAGCCAGCCAGCCACAAAGCCAGGGGAAAAAGTGCACCCAACAATGAGAGAAGAGGCACATGTCAGGTGTGCGGAGTTTTTCGAGCACGCAACAGGGATGGCGCATTCGGGACACAATGGGTGTGCATGATCACATATGCCCCCAGCAGAGAGCAGCCCACAGCCTCCACAGGGAGATGACAATTCCCAAAGGCAACCTTGTCACTTTTGATAACCTTCTGTTGGCATTTAAATCCACTGCTAACAGTACCCTATCCCACATCCCTAAAGCGGCTCGCCCATATGCGCAGGGAAATTTCACAGACCTTCTCAAGCAGGGGAATGGAGGTTCCACCAACTTAGAAGCCCGAGGGACCATCCAAGCATGGCGCAACCTGCTCCTGTTCAGCAATGTCTGTCTTGCGTTCCTGAGAGACGAGGCAAACTGCTAACCACGTCATTATCAAGGCAGTGCACAGCTACCCAAGAACGGATAATTGTGTCCCTCTGCCCCACCATCGCAGGAATCAAAAAGGTAGACCCAAGAAAAGTCCCACCCAAAACGAGAAAATTTGCGCACAGGTTACAAAAAATTGAAGAAGGTAACACAGTGGGAGCAATCCGAATAATTACAAGTGACGACCCCTGTAGCCCCCAAAAATGAACCACAGCCCAACACTAAGAGACAAGCATCCAACCAGGGACACCATAGCCCTCATCAACAACCCTGAGAAGACCCCATCAATGAACAATTAATTTTGCCTGAATCGGGAAATGTAATAAGGCGATTGTGTCATTTCCTGCAGGATCTGCAGGGGGTTACACTGGAATCGACCTCATCACTCAAGGAGATGGTAAATCCAGTACTCGGTGCATCTGCATCACTTCTTCTCACCGGGGATAACAACTTTCGCAACAACTGCCGGCTGGGGGATTCCCAGAAGAAATTAAACCTTTCTTTTTGGAGCCTCACTGTGGCCTTGAAGAAAAAGGATGGGGGAATCAACCCATTTCCAT
>NW_026474789.1:0-10000 GCF_026875155.1 Cherax quadricarinatus
TTTTTGCGTCGGTTTTAATTTATGTCTGTAATGTATATTTTCTATATTTATTTTCAGGCCGATTGATGACCTCTGTAGTGCTGACACTGATGTCAAGGTCGAAGTCCGGAAGAAAGAGTAAGTATAAATATTTATACTTAACTCTATGAGGAAAAAAGCCTTCGGTTCTCGTTGTATGTGATAGGAAGAGTTGGTGGCTTTCATTTTTAATGCTTTAAGATTTTGAAATTGCATTCTCTGTATGAAAATATGTTCACCAACTGACCCAAATGTACATTAGGTTTTTCCCTAAAGTTCAGTGAGATATATGGGAATAGGTAAAGTCTCTTTAATTGGCACTGAAAAAGAATGTAAATATCAAGAATTTAAGAGTAAGTGAATGAGAAATGAAGAACAACTAGAGCGCCAACATATCTCAGCTCACATGACTCCTACTTAACATGATATTAATCTATTTTGGTGAACAAAGGGTGCGAGACGGGGTTTGCGAGACAGGGGTGACACAGCGTGCGACAAGCTTTCGTTCGGGGATACATGTGACTAAAACATCCATGGCAGCCCCCAACATGCTGCCAAGTTTTCCCTGATTAATGGAATCAAAAAAGGGAAAATATATGAAATAAAAATTAAATTAATTATTTAAAAATTAATTTATACAATTATATTTAATTTATACAATTATATTATAATTTATACATTTTTTATTTTATAAATTTTTTAAAAACAATTTTTTATTATTATTTATAATAAAATTATATTAAAATTTTATACAATTTTTTTATTTTTAAAAATTTTTTTACAATTATATTATAATTTATACAATTATATTATAATTTGTTTAAAACAAATTATGGTGGCTTGAAGCTACTACGACCTTTTCTGGAAACCCTAGCTGAGACTAAATTTGAGGCTACACGACAGAGAGGTATAACGGATTTTTCAACCACACCACCTACCCCCCTAACCATCCCTCCTCACACACAGGCACACACACAAGGGCAGACACTCATAAAGGCTTTAGACCCTAGTAGCAAGTTCTCATTCGCTGCCTGGATGAGGTAGAGTGCTGTCGTGCTTTGCACCCCTCTACTGTTTCCCAGACGAGCTACTCAGTCAACGACATGGCGCCAGGTGTGCGCAGGAGAGTGAATACTGTGGGCATTGAACTTATTAGTGGGGCTTTAACGCCTACGTCAGTCGATGTGTTATTGCCCAAAATTATACGAGAGACATATGGCATCAGAGACGAGGATTTATATGGAGTGGCACTGAACGGTGTATATAGAATTTTCGTGAAAGTGCTAACTGCTCAAGTATACGAGGCTTTGGTTGATCGTTACCAAGATGTCAGCATTAACGTAACACCGGCAGTGAGGGTCAAGTTGATTGATGTATCACTACATTTATTCGTGGGTTAAGCCCCGCAAGTGCCTTTGAGGCTGATGAGGTAGATATTCGAAATGTTTTCGAACGTTAGGGAAAAACTGTACATTGGCCCAACCTGGCAAATGGGTTAAAAGGTGCTTACACAGGATTTCCTGAGGGTTTTTTTTAACCCAAGATGACGTTTTTAGGCATCCTATACCCTGTTTTGTATATCTTGAAGAGTTTAAAACCCAGGTAATGTTGCGTATGCGGGGAAAGAGACGTACGTGCCGACTGTGTGGCGAATATGCCAAAATATGGCGGCAGGACTGTGGCAAGCGGAGTATGGCCCCTGGGCCGGCAAGGGGCGGAGTAGTACCTGGCATGAGCACCAGATGCCTAAAGGAAGAACGGGGGCAAGGAGGAGGGCGTTGATCGCATGTGAGTGAAGAGGTGGTGGCTCCTCCTGGGGAATGGGAAAAGAAGTGGTGATCCATGAATCACCGGGCCCCATTAACAGTGGTCGGGGCCCGGCAAGGGGCGGAGCACCTGCGCATGAGCACCCGATGCCTAAAGAAGAAGGGTGTGCAAGGAGGAGGGCGTGGTCGCATGTGGAGTGAAGAGGTGGTGGCTCCTCTGGGGAATCGGAAGAAGTGGTGATCCATGAATCACCGGGCCCCATCAACAGTACATTTGTCAAGTGAGGAGGTACAGGGGGGGCGCACCCGTAAAGGCTATTGAGGAGAGTTGGAGACGGTGAAAAGGCTATGTTACAGTCTACGGAGGTGGAGAGTTACAGCAAACAAGCCCCTGGGATCAGGGCAAAAGGTGTGTGTGGGGAAGGGGAGGATCAGGTGGCACCTGTGGTGGACAGTGCGAGTGCCATGGAAGGGAAATGGAGGTGGATTAAGGGTGGTAGAGGTGGAAGTCCATTGTGCTGGCTCCCAGGACTCAGATATGGAAACTGAGGGAGCTACAAGGAAAAGGGGCCCAGCAACGTCAGATTCGGACGTTGTTCTGACGCCGGCGAAAAGGCCCGGGGGAAAAAAAGACATGGGGTTATGGTACCCAGAGTGACTCTGCGAGAGGGCCAAACAAACAAAAGGGGGGGGTGGTTGGGAAGGAGGGGGGAGTCTGTGGCAAAGGCACAGTCCAGGGGAACGGTCTGAAAGGGAAGAATCTTGACATGAGGCGGGGAAAGGGAAAACCCTTTAAACTGGCCTCAGGTGTGTAACAATAAATATTAATGGTCTGTGGGGTGGTGTTAAACGGGAGTGTTTCGGATGTTTTTGAATAGGTACAAGGTTGACGTAGCTTTTGTGCAGGGCAAAATTTAAGCTTGGTCGTGAATTAGTGGTGCCTGGGTATCAGGCTTATGTGTTGCCGTCTGAGCGTTTTAAAAGGGGGAGGGGTGTGTTGATCAGGGAGGCGAGCCGTTTGTATTGCATAGGAAAGGGGGGGGGGGGGGAGAGTATTACGTGTGGAAGGAGGTGGATGGGGGGAAAAGTGGCGTTTGTGTGTGTGTATGCCCAGCAGAAAGTGACGTGAAAGTGAAGATGGATTTTGTGCGGGAGGAGCTGTGTATTCCCTACGCACGTTCCCGTCTGTGGCGATTGTGGGGGGGGGGGAATTGGAATTGTGTAATTAAGAGGACAGACTGGAACCCAGAGGGGGGGATATTTTTCCTCAGTTTGGGGGGCCTGTTTTAGAGATCTTCAGTTATGTGATGCTTTCGGGGGAGGTCTGTGGGAGGTGGAACATACGTTTATAAGAAGGGGATATGTGGCTCGTTTGGACAGGTTATATTTATCTCAGAGGGTTTTGGTAGAGTCTTTTAAAACTATTGAGATGGTGTCTTCCGATCATTGGGCGGTATTAGTGGAGGTGGGATGGGATGCTTTGGCTCGTAGGCAGGGAAGTTATTGGGGGATAGGGAGGGAGTGGAAGCATTTGCAATATTTTGGGAACAGCTCTGTGCCGACAGAAGGACTGAGGAAGATGTGGTAGGATGGTGGGATAGTGTGGCTAAGTTACGAATACGTCAATTTTATGTGAGGGAGGGCAAACGCATTAATCAATTGCGGTATGGTTTGTCAAATTACTTAGAATCTAGATTACGGAATTGTTACGAGGGGGGGGCGGTGGCCGGGTTGTACCCGGTGGAGGATATACACATGTTGAAGGACAGAATACGGGATTTGCAAGAAGAACTTTTTTGAAGCTGTACGGGTACAGGGGGGGTTTGGGGACGAAGTACTCTGGGGCGAAAGCCATCAGCTTGTGTGCTGCGAGGACAAAAGGTACGACAGCGAACGACTACAATACCGGGTTTTCAATTTCATATCTTCTGTGGGGGGTTTTAGAGAGGGTCAGGTATTAAGGGGACCCCAAGGGGATGAGTGCATATGCAGATAGATGGTTTGAGGAATACGGGAAAAGTGTGGGGTGGATGGTGAGGTTCTTGGGAAGGTATGTGAGTATGTGCCGTCCCAAACTGGGGAGGAGTGATTCGGGAGGCATGGGTGGGGTCATTGAGGAGGGGGAAATATGGAAAAGGCCCTTATGGACATGAGGAAGGGTAAGGCACCTGGGATCGATGGTTTACCAGGCGAATTTTTTTTGTACAGCACTGGGGTCTGCTTAGGGGTTTCCTAGTAAAGGTTAATGAATGCCATGAAAGACGGAGGTAAGATGGGAGAATCTCAGGCAAAGGGGTGGTGGTGTTTGGTCCCCAAAGGGTAAACAGCAGAGTACCCTTCGGGATTACCCAGCCATTTCTTGCTTTCTGCTGATTATAAAAAATTTGCGAAAATTTTGGGAATCGGCTTAAATGTGTTGTGGGGAGGTTTGTGTTTGAGTCTCGTTTGGTTTACCCGGTAGGTCAATGAGCCGGGGCCACGGGATTATCAAGGGGTTCTGGAGGACATTGAAAGGGGAAGAGGGGCGTTTGGTGGCGTTGGATTGGAAAGGGGCTTATGTAGGGGGAAAGAAAGGCTTTGAGGGATATTCTCTACGACAAGGGTTTGGCGAAAAATGTGGGGTGGGTGGATACGTTGTACTCAAACGCGAAGGTAAAGGTGCAAATCAATGGGTGTTGGGGGGGGGGGGTCAACATGGAGCGGGGGTCTTCGGCAGGGATGTCCTTTATCCAAATATTGTTTGCATGTGTTCAGGATCCCTTTTATAGGATGGTGGAGGATCGTCTAAGGATGGGGGGGAGGGGTGGTGAGCTGAAGCCGTGGCCTGGTTTGGTGGGCTATGTTGATGATTACCACAAATTTTTGGGAAGTGAGGAGACACGGTTAGGACTTTTGGAGGAAGTTGTACACCTTTTGGGAGAGCTACTGGGATGAAGGTTAAAACTGGGAAAAAAATCAATGATCATGGGGGTGGGGAGAGTTTGGGCAGAGGATTAGATTGGGGATGTGATGTTGTGGCCCGCGGAGGACCGGGAGTCTGAAAATCTGCAGTGTCATGTATGAGGCTGACCTGAGTGCTGCAAGGGTTAGCAATTCGAATAGGATGGTGGAACAGGTGCAGCGACGGTTGGGAATGCTGCGACCTCACCATTTAACCCTTAGGCAACGTGCAATTGTCATCAATGTATTACTATATAGTAAAGTCTGGTTTGTTTCGGCTGTGGATGCCGTTAACAGGAACGGCGATCACGAGTATTCTTAGAATGGTGTTCAAATTTTTGTGGGGTTCAGGGTGCAAACTGGTTGCGAAGGGAGGTGTGACATTGCTGGTTGTAGGGGAGGGTTGGGTTTGTTGGACTTTAGAAAGCGCGTGAAATGTGTGTTATTAAGAGGGAAATGATGGTGCAGGGGATGGAGGAAGGGTCAGCTAGATTAGGTACTGCTCACCTGAGGAAATGGTTTTGGAGGGGCGGAAATGAAGGAATGTGAGACAGTGTTACGCGCCTTAATGTTAGCCAGGGAACCAGGAAAAGGAAAGGTGGGAACTTGTGTAAATTGTTAGAGGACATGTAGTGGCGCCGGTTTAAGGGATCTACCCATGTATGCATGGGATGTAATAGGCGAAGATTTAGTAAATTAAGGATACGACCTAGGGTGCGTGAGGTTATGTACGTTTTCTGCATGGGATTTTGCCAACGGGAGCGATGCTCCGAGATAGGAGGGTTATTGAGGGTGGGGGGTGTGGCAGATGCAGTGGGGAAGAGACTGCGTATTTATGTCTATTTTTTTGAAGGTTTTAGAGTGCATCAGGGGATGGATGCGTAAGGTAGTGGTGAGGGTGGGGGGTCAAGGTGTGTCGGTATTGCGAGCGTTGAGTCTTGATATGAGTGGTGTGGAGGAGAGTGTGGTAAAAAGGTTTGCATTGTCATCGTGGATACATATATGTTTTATGGGGGTATGAGGGGAAGGGTGGGTGGGGATGTGATGAGAAGGACTTTGGCGGCGACGTTTTTATCGAACTTTGTGTCGCAATAGAGACATTTTTGGGAAAAGGTGGGGAAAGAGTATTTTTTGAGGGTTATAGAGGACTAACAATAGGGAATTTATTGGCGTTATAAGGGGCTTTAACTGCCGGGGTGGAGTGGGTTGGTAAAAGGGGGGGGGGGGTTCAGGGGATTTCAACGGCTCACCTCCTTGGGTATGCAGTGATGTGGTTGGGTGTGATTGGAGGTACTAGTGTGTGACCAGATGAGAGGTTGTGCAAGATAAGTTTTGCTTAGTTCCCTTGATGGGGAAGGTGTAAGGAGCAGATTAAATATATAACATGTATTATGCATAACCTATAAATTATATAACATGTATATTTCTTTGGTAGAGTATTATGTTCCACTTGCACTGGTATTGCAATTGAATTTGAATTTTCTTGAGAGGGTTTTCCTTTCACTATTTCCTTGAAGCACTGAGTTATTTTTGCCTTTTTTTTTTTTTGTAACGTGGTCCAGCATCAGTTTTGACGTAATTACCTATTATTTTATTCTTATTTAAGGTATTGTAATTTTTGGTAGTCCTGTTACCATTCATGGTTGTAAAAAAATATTTTTCCTAAAATGACATGTGTCATAATAATCCTAAATTGAGGATAATTAATGTCATGATTATTCAGGTTGGTGATGGGGTTAGTTTTCAATGTGTGTGTGTGAGTGGGGGGGGGAGGGATGATGTCACCTGTGTTGCAGCACAGGTTTCTTAATAAGGCATATTGTAGGTCTGGTGTAAATTTTTTGCGAGTTGTATTATGGGTGATTGTCATTAAGCTTGGTGCATTATTGTGTTGGGTTGTTTAAATTTTTGGAGTT
The DNA here is from genome assembly GCF_026875155.1 of Cherax quadricarinatus. Taxonomy (NCBI): domain Eukaryota; kingdom Metazoa; phylum Arthropoda; class Malacostraca; order Decapoda; family Parastacidae; genus Cherax; species Cherax quadricarinatus. Next base: position 6,641 of record NW_026474789.1, read on the forward strand.
TTATTTATAGCATTTTGTGGCCTTTGTTATTATAACTTTATTCCTTCTTAAATTGTGATATGTTTTAAAAACTTGTATATAGTAGACTGTCAGATGTTGCTGGATTGTTTTTTGTTTAAATATTGTTTTACTGGTGTTGTCCCTTTTTCATTATTTTTTATATTTTTACCTATTAATATTTGTACATGAAGTTTTAAATAAAAATATAAAAAAAAAAAAAAAAGTAGCAAAGTTCCGTTTTTATAACCAGAATTACTGGTATGTATTAGCAGTATCTCCCCCCCACACCTCCCCAACACACGAACAAAACAAACACAATAACACCACACACAACACACACAACACACCTGCACTAGGACAATATGGTAACTAACTAGGCGAATACACACACACACACACACACGTGTGTGTGTGTGTGTGTGTGTGTGTGTTTGTGTGTGTGTGTGTGTGTGTGTGTTTGTTTTTGTGTTTGTTTTTGTTTTTTTCCTTTTTTTCATTTGTTTGTGCGTTGGTTTTAATTTTGTCTGTATTGTATATTTTCTATATTTATTTTCAGGCTGATTGATGACCTCAGTAGTGCTGACACTGATGTCAAGGTCGAAGTCGAGAAGAAAGAGTAAGTATAAATATTTATACTTAACTCTATGAGGAAAAAAGCCTTCGGTTCTCGTTGTATGTGATAGGAAGAGTTGGTGGCTTTCATTTTTAATGCTTTAAGACTTGAAATTGCATTCTCGTATGAAAATATGTTCCCCAAAATGACCCAATGTACATAGGATTTCCCTAAAGTTCAGTGAGATATATGGGAATAGGTAAAGTCTCTTTAATTGGCACTGAAAAAGAATGTAAATATCAAGAATTTAAGAGTAAGTGAATGAGAAATGAAGAACAACTAGAGCGCCAACATATCTCAGCTCACATGACTCCTACTTAACATGATATTAATCTATTTTGGTGAACAAAGGGTGCGAGACAGGGTGCGAGACAGGGTGTGACACAGCGTGCGACAAGCTTTCGTTCAGGGGATACATGTGACTGAACATCCATGGCAGCACCCAACATGCTGCCAAGTTTTCCTGATTAATGGAATCAACAAAGAATTATAATAATTCATGAATTCAGTTTAAAAATAATTTATACAATTATATTATAATTTATACAATTATATTATAATTTGTTTAAAACAAATTATGGAGGCTTGAAGCTACTACGACCTTTTCTGGAAACCCAGCACATAAAATGGGCAAGTATCATGACCTTCGGATACCCTTTACAAATGAATCCTTCATATTTAACAATATGAACACTTCAATGTACCCCAAAACAAAAAAAAAAAAACCTGCAGGAAGGACATAGTTCTTCGGTAGCTTGCTCAACTCCTTGCAGACTGCCTTTTCATTTTTCGTGCTCACCCGTCTTCGGCACATGGAACTCTGTGAGAAAAAAAGCCTTCGGTTCTCGATGCTTGCATATAGTCCGTGGATTGATCTATATGTGCTCACTTATATATGGTTGCGAGAGTCGACTCATAGCTCCTGGCCCCGCCACCTTCCTGATCGCTACTAGGTCCATTCTCTCCCGGCTCCATGAGCTTCATTGTACCTCTTCTAAAAGTTATAATGGATCATTCCTCCACTACATCAATCTCCAGACTCTTCCATTTCCTGACAACTCTGTGACTGAAAAAATACTTCCTAATTCCTTGTGATTAATCTGAGTTTTCAACTTTCAGCTGTGCCCCCTTATTACTTTTCCCAATCTCTAAAACATTATGTCGCTGTTCACCTTATCAATTCCTCTCAGTATTTTATATGTCGTTATCATGTCTTCCCTATTCCTCCTGTCCTCTACTGTTGTCATGTTGAGTACCCTTAATTCTTCCTTGTAGAACATACCTTTCAGCTCTGGGAATAGTCTTGCTGCAAACCTTTGCACCTTCTCTAATTTCTTGACATGTTTAACCAGGTGCGGGTTCCATATTGGTGCTGCATATACCAACATTGGCCTTACATAAATGGTGTACAGTGATGTGAATGACTTCTTACTTAGATGTCGAAACACTGTTCCCAGGTTTACCAAGCGCCCACATGTTGCAGCGGTTATTTGTTTGATGTGCTCCTATTTCTTAAGTGAGTTTTGCAGCATTTCACATTTTAAGCTGTACTCCATCTGTGATCTTCTTTGTCCTTCCCCAAGCTTCATAACTTTGCATTTGCTGGGGGTTAACTTCAGGAGTCATTTGTCGGAGCAGTCATGCAGCCTGTCCAGATCTCCTTGTAGGCTTACCTAATACTCGTCCGTTTGTTCTCCTTATTAGCTTTTCATTATCTTCGAACAGGGACACCTCTAAACGAAAGAGCACCGGACCTAGGACTAACCCTTGTGTAACACCACTCGACACATGCGCCTACTCGGATTCCTCGTCTCTTACCAACACACGTCGTTTTCGTCCTGTCAGGAATCCCCTGTTCCATTGCAGTACATTCCTTCCGATTCCTGCCGGCTCCTAAAGCTTTTCAACTAGTTTCTTGGTTGGTACTATGTTGAAAGCCTTCTTACAGTCTAAGAAGATGCTGTCTATCCATGCCACTCTCTCGTGTGTTACTTCTCTTACATTGTCATAGGACTCCAATACATTGGTGATGCAGGACTTCAGTTCCCCGATTCCGTGCTGGTTATCATGTGTGAGCCCGTTCCTTTCTAGGTTCTCCACCACCCATCAGTAAAGTGGGTACCTGGGTGTTAGTCTGCTACCGTGGTAGCATCCTGGGACAAAACTGACTTAATTTGTCCAAAGTGCTCTGCAGAGTGGGTACCCGGGTGTTAATCTACTAGCGTGGGTCGCATCCTGGGACAAAATTGACCAAATTTACCCAAAGTGCCCTGCATAACAAGCAGCTTACGATGTAGTAGTAAGTCATTGGTGTCAACTAGGCCACTATACCTTGTACACGTACTTGTAGAAATAAATATACTGTATTATTATCTTTTGAAAGATTCCTTACAGAGGTATCGGAATGCTATTCTCAGGTTTGCCAGGCGCCGACATGCTGCAGCAGTTATCTGGTTGATGTGCGTCTAAGGTCTTCTTTGCCCTCCCCGATCTTTATTACTTTGCATTTGGCGGGGTTAAATTTGACTAGACATTTGCTGGGCCAGTCTTCCAGCCTGTCCAAGTCTCTTTGTAGTCTTGCCTGATCCTCATCCGATTAAATTCTCCTCATTAAACTTCACCTGCAAACAAGGGCTCTTCTGATTCTATCCCTTCCATCATCTCATTCACATATACCAAAAATAGGGACTGACACCTCGTCATGTTCCATGACTCGCTGTTGCCTCCCTGTCAGGTATTCTCTCATC
>NW_026474790.1:0-10955 GCF_026875155.1 Cherax quadricarinatus
TTTATATATAATATATATATAAAATATATATATATAATATATAAATATAATATATATATATATACAGTGGACCCCCGCATAACGATCACCTCCGAATGTACCAATTAATAAGTGCATTTACGTAAGTGCGTTTGTACGTGTATGTTTGGGGGTCTGAAATGGACTAATCTACTTCAGAATATTCCTTATGGGAACAAATTCGGTCAGTACTGGCACCTGAACATACTTCTGGAGTGAAAAAATATCGTTAACCCCGGGGGTCCAATGTATATATATATATATATAATATATATATATATAAATATAAATATATATATATATATATGTCGTGCCGAATATGTAAAACTGGTCAATTAGCAAGAACTCATTTAAAATTAAGTCCTTTCTAAAATTTCTCTTTATACGTTTAAAGATATATTTTTTCATTAATGTTAATGTAAAAATTTTTAATTTTGCAACCAAAAGAATCTTAGAAAACTTACGTAACCTTAATTATAAGAAGAGCAATTTATTTTAGCCTAACCAAACTAAATATATTTTAGATTTGTTTACAGTAATTTAATACTAAACAAACACTGTGAAATATATTTTTTTCGTTAGGTTCAGAATGATTTTGGCGAAATTATTGCATACACACAAATTTCACTTGTCCCATTTGGCAAGATGAACGTTGCTATTTAAGCCAAGATAGCAAATTCTGCCTATCGCACGACATATATATATATATATATATATATATATGTCGTGCCGAATAGGCAGAACTTGCGATCTTGGCTTAAATAGCAACGTTCATCTTGCCATATAGGACAAGTGAAAATTTGTGTATGCAATAATTTCGCCAAAATCATTCTGAACCTAACCAAAAAAATATATTTCACTGTGTTTGTTTAGTATTAAATTATTGTAAACAAATCTAAAATATATTTAATTGGGTTAGGCTAAAATAAATTGTTCTTGTTATAATAAGGTTAGGTAAGTTTTCTAAGATTCTTTTGGTGCAAAATTAAAAATTTTTACATTAAAATTAATGAAAAAAATATATCTTTAAACATATAAGAGAAAATTTTAGAAAGAACTTAATTTTAAGTGAGTTCTTACTAATTGACCAGTTTTACATATTCGGCACGACATATATATATATGCAATAAGATCACAGTAAACAGGTGATTTTAAAATATGCAAAACAACCACTGTGAAAGACTATTGAAATTCCAAGCGCTTTCGTGACTACTCACATTGTCAAGGAATAGATAGTTCCTTGACAATGTGAGTAGTCACGAAAGCACTTGGAAATTCACTACTCTTTCACAGTGGTTGTTTTGCATGTATAATATATATATATATATATAATATATATATATATATATATGACCAAGACTAAGCCTGGCTGCTACATCAGTCATGTGTGTGTCTGTCAGACTGTCAGAAGTACTGTAACCAAGACAAAGCCTGGCTACTACAACAACAGACAGAAGACTTGACAAAAGCTCTACTGGACAAACAGTGACGGTTCCTAACTCACCCTGGTCAGGAAGCGGCCTCTGCACCACCTTCACCTAAGCTCACCTGAAAAGGACATAAATTGTATATATATAATTCACCTATTATTTATATTGAAAAACTAATTATAACAGTAATTTTGATGAAAGAAATTCATAATTATTATTATTATTATTATTATTATTATTATTATTGAGATGTATTTGTCAGTGCGACAGAAATAGTCAAGTGTGTGGAGGGAGGGAAGTCAAGTGTGTGGAGGGAGGGAAGTCAAGTGTGTGGAGGGAGGGAAGTCAAGTGTGTGGAGGGAGGGAAGTCAAGTGTGTCCTGAGGAAGTGTTTAAATTCACTCAGCCAAGTGTTACACATTGTTCACATCCACTTCATATTGTCACTGTGTAGGTTGTGTGTGTGTGTGTGTGTGTGTGTGTGTGTGTGTGTGTGTGTGTGTGGTGTGTGTGTGTGTGTGTGTGTGTGTGTGTGTGTGTGTGTGTGTGTGCTGTGCGTGTGTTTGTGCGTGTTGTATGTGTGTTGTGCGTGTTGTATGTGTGTTGTGCGTGTTGTATGTTTGTTGTGTGTGTTGTGTGTGTTTGTGTGTGCACGCGCCCAAGAGCGATCACTCTAAATACACTTGCCCACACCGTTTACACACACACACAGTCACACACAAAAACCACACACACACACACTTTCAGAACTGCCTTCAAAAACCTGGATAAAGAATCGTTTAGGGCTACACACAACATATGTCAGGCCTATCCTGGAGTATGCAGCACCAGCAGGGAGCCCTCACCTCATATACGAAAACTAGAAAAGATCCAAGGATTAGAAACCAGACTAGTCCCAGAGCTCATGGGACTGAGTCATAGAAACTAAAGTAACTTTAGAAGAAGGCTTAGGAGAGACATGATTACGACATACAAGATACTCAGAGGCTTTGACAGAGCAGAGAGATGGTACACGTGTGTGAGTGAACTAGTACTGACTGGCAGAACTGGGACCCACCCTACAGGACTAAAACAAGGACTAAAACAATGAAACAAGGACTGAAACAAGGAGAACTAAAGAAGTACGGAAGAATAATGACAATAAACATGTGATGGAAACAAGAAAAATAAGAGGAAGGTGAAGCGACATCGACACTACGTCTGATATAAACACTACCATCACCTCTCAGATGTACTGTGACCACTCAGCTAAGTGACACGTTACGTTAACTTAGATTTGATTGTTAGGTTAGGTTATGATAGGTTAGTTAGATTAAGTTAGGTCAGGTTAGGTTAAGTCAGGTTAGGTTAGGTTAGGTTAGGTCAGGTCAGGTCAGGTTAGGCTAGGCTAGGTTATTGTAGATTAGATTAGGTCAGGTCAGGTCAGGTCAGGTCAGGTTAGGTAAGATTCGTCAGGAAACAGGACAGTTTCCTGACGCGGGTCTTAGTCATATGATGACCCGCCACTACAACTTTTGGTAATCTGACCGAAGCCTTCCATTGGCTTACCCCTCCACCACTTTAAAAGTTAACATCATAATTCTAACCACTGCTGGAGTAAAGTGCGAGCTACAACAACTAAATGTAACACTAGATGAGAGGAGAACCAAGGAGAGATATAATCACGATATACAAAATACTTAAGCAACAAGACAGTGGACAGACGTGTTTAAGATTCCAAAAGGAGCCAAGGGACACAGATAACATCTATAAACGTAGATGAGTCACAGGAACGTCAGGGATGGTATGCACCAGAAGCGTAATGGCGAGTCAAACACCATACGCAGTTTCACGATCACGCACAAAAAGCCAGGAACAGTAACAGCCAATTAAAAATGTAAAAGCTGGAGCAGGAGCTGTGACTCGACCCCCACAAACAACAATCACTCAGTACACCAGTTCAACCTTCCAGGCTCAGCTTACCAACCTTGCATCACCATACATCACACTGTCTTGTGAGACAATCACCAGCGACTCGTGACGTCATGGTAGACAACCAATACGTGGGAAGAGAGAGACATGAGGTCAAGGCAGATAGCCATAAGGACGGAAGTGACCCCTGACGTCACGTTAAGACAGCCAATGAGCACCTGGAAAAGCGTTATGACGTCAGAGTGGGCGTGACATGGACCACTGAACATAAACGCGTTCAGTACCAAGACCACGGTACCTGGGGAAGGTACCAAGACCACAGTACCTGAGGAAGGTACCAAGACCACAGTACCTGAGGAAGGTACCTGAGAGGACATAAAAATAGAAGAAAATAGAAATAGATAAAAACAGTGACAAAACTGGAACAAGACAAAACTGGAACACAAAACTGGAACAAGACAAAACTGGATCAAGACAAAACTGGATCAAGACAAAACTGGATCAAGACAAAACTGGACAAGACAAAGAAGACAAGTGAAGAAAGACGCTTAAAGTGAAAGATATTAAACTGAAGGTTAGAGCCACAATCATCAAGTGTAACAACTGTAGTCTGGCTGGAACTTTCTCCTCATTGTATGATGTCCATGATCTTCCAGTCTTCCAGGATCATCTGGAGTGACCCTCCAGTCTTCCAGGATCATATGGAGTGATCCTCCAGTCTTCCAGGATCATCTGGAGGGACTTCAGTCTTCCAAAATCATCTAGAGTGACCCTCCAGTCTTACAGGACCCTCTGAGTGACCGTCCAGCCTTCCAGCATCATCTGGAGTGATCTTTCAGTCCTTCCAGAACTTCTAGAATGACACTCCATTCTTAAAGGATCATCTGGAGTGCTTCCAGTCTTCCATGATCATCTGGAGTGACAGTCCAGTCTTCCAGGATCTATAGTGACCGTCCAGTCTTCCAGGATCATCTGGAGTGACCGTCCTGTCTTCCAGGATCACTAGAGTGACCATCCAGTCTTTCAGGATCATCTGGAGTGACCGTCCATCTTCCAGGATCATCTTGAGTGATCGTCCATCTTCCAGGATCATCTAGAGTGACCGTCCAGTCTTCCAGATCATCTGAGTGACAGCCCAGTCTTCCAGGATCATCTAGAGTGACCGTCCAGTCTTCCAGGATCATCTAGTGACAGCCCAGTCTTCCAGGATCATCTAGAGTGACCGTCCAGTCTTCCAGGATCATCTGAGTGACAGCCCAGTCATTCCAGATCATCTAGAGTGATCTTCCAGTCTTCCAGCAACCTCTGGATGACCCTCCAGTCTTCCACAATCACTACAGCTCTACATCATCATCACAGCAACCACCACCACGGCCACCACAACTACCACCCCACCTGCCATTACCTACAACCACCACATTCACAACTACCACAACCACAGCTACCACCCAGTCACAACTACAACCATCGCCACAACCACCCCCGCTCCACCACCCCGGCAAGATCACTCTTATCATAGCGTTGAAATCTCCACCTTAATAATAATAAATGATAATACAGTATTATTAGCAATACATTTATAAAATAATAATAATAATAATAATAATAATAATAATAATAATAATAATAATAATAATAGATGGTAATACAGTATTATTATTATTAGGAATACAATTTAATAATTATAATAATATTATTATTATGAAGTGATGACTCGTGCAGCTTATGGGGAATGGGCGGTAATAAGGTTTGATCGGAGGAGGAGGAAGGGATTGGTAGCTCCGATACACTGGATCAAGAACTCTGACCATCTCCACTCTGACTTGAAGGATGGATAACAATAACTTATGAACCAGGAAACAGTAAGGAAGGAGAGGGGAGGGGGGGGTAACAGTAATGGTAGGAAGGATGGTGATGGTAACACCCCCTTGTTTCTACTACTACCCCTCCAACCCCCCTCCCCTCATCTTCCACCATATGCTCTCTCATGTGACAAATTAAACATTTCTTGGCATTCCTCTGTTAAGGTTTTTGAGAGAGAGAGAGAGAGAGAGAGAGAGAGAGAGAGAGAGAGAGAGAGAGAGAAGAGAGAGAAGAGAGAAAAGAGAGAGAGAGAGATTGAGATCTAGCTTGGCCTTATATTCCCTGAAAGCCGCGCACGCACACACGCGCACACACACAAAGATTTCTTCAGTCATAGAGTTGTTAGGAAGTGGAATAGTCTGGAAAGTGACGTAGTGGAGGCAGGATCCATACATAGTTTTAAGATGAGGTATGATAAAGCTCAGGGAAAGATGGACCTAGTAGCGACCAGTGAAGAGGCGAGGCGAGGAGCTATGAATCGACTCCTGCAACCACAATTAGGTGAGAACACACACACAGCTGTCACTCTTCTTGCAGTGACTAAAACCACAAACATCCCCATAACACAGAAGAATTTGCGTGACCAAGTTTAAGCTGGAGCCATTCTTTGTTTACACTTATCAGCTGATGAATAACAGAAACGCGCCAACATCTCTCTCTCTCTGTGCGCGCGCTTTTCTGTTTACGCGCGAACCACACTGTTTGCGCGCGCAATTCTCTGTTTACCTGAATCAGCTGATGATCCCTAAATGTTTTCTTTTTTCCCCTTACGTCATTTTTACTGTTTATTTCCGCTCACGTGATAACAAAAAAACTTTATTTTCTTGACATATAACCCACTGATAAATACGAGTTAATTGTTCGTTGTCATGTTTACATATGATCAGCTGATGCGGGAAGGGATCACGTCACGTGTCTTTGTTTATATGAATCAGCTGATCAGAGCGTGAGCACCCCCCCCCCTCCCCTGCAATAAAATGACAAAGAGTGACTTGAGTGATTAAATGAAGGAATAATACATTTATGCTTCAGAGAAGACAAAGGTGCATTGTAGGCAGGCAGGCAGGGGAGAAGTGATGGAAGAGGAAAAAAGAGGAGTAAAGGAGGGGAAAGAAAGAGTACGGAGGATGAGGGGAAACCGTAAGACTCACTCTCACACACACACACATTGGATCCATACATAGCTTTAAGTAGAGGTTCGATAAAGCTCATGGAAAAGGAGAGAGAGTGGACCTAGTAGCGGACCAGTGAAGGGGCGGGGCCAGGAGCTATGATTCGACCCCTGCAACCACAACTAGATAATGTACAGTACACACCACACACACACACACACACAACACACACACACACACACACACACACACACACACACACACACACACACACACACGAGGTTCAAGAGGTCAGAAATCAATTGGTCTGGGAAGCGGGGCCAGGAGACAAGAATCGACCCTCGCAAATAAAATTCGGTTAACACACACACACACACACATACACAATACAATGTGTGACCTTCACAAACTAGTACTGATCACGGCCACTGTTCTGTTGCTTCCCTTGTTATACTTAGATATACGGCAGATATACCCCACTATACCGCAGCCATACTGGACTATAACTGGTTATACACAACTATACAATACCTGTACATCTGTAATATACTCCTGTACTACATTCCAGTTATATAAAAACAGTTTAAATACAACTATACAAGGCTATACTCCACAAAACTATGAACAGCTATACAAACTTTGACGAAATTATAATAGTAATAAAATTAATAATAATAATAATAATAATTGGAGTAGATACAGTTGAAAGGTATATAAATTGGCAGAGAAGTGTACAAGTTGTTTAGTGTGTAGTGTCTAGGAGACCGTGGTCTGCCGTGAGACCGACCAGACGTGCTGTGGTGGGCCGCGGGTGCTCCCGTGACCTGTGCACCCAACATGGCCGCCATGCTGCACTTGTAAACAAAAATGTGCAGCGGGAATTATGAACATTTGAGAGAGAGAGAGAGAGAGAGAGAGAGAGAGAGAGAGAGAGAGAGAGAGAGAGAGAGAGAGAGAGAGAGAGAGAGAGAGAGAGAGAGAGAGAGAGAGAGAATATATTCGCAAATCACCTCTTGCCACTAATATTCCATGTAAAAAACGCCTTTAACCACGATCAACCAACACTGCTACAACCTCCACTACCACAATTCATCAACCACCCCCGCTACCACCACCCCTCCCACCTCCACTACCACATTCTTCAACCACTACCACCACCCCTAACCACCATAACCACAACCACCCCACCACCGCGTTACCACAATAACCACAACCACCCCCACTACCCACAACAATGTTTTCTGCTCCCACCATCAAGCTCCCCCCTACCTCCCCACCCTTTTCTATGCCTCTTCCACCCATCTTTCACATCTTCCACCTACCCTTTCCATTCTTCTTTCCTCTCTCCTCCCCATTTCTCTACATCCTTCTTCCCTATTCCTCTCCCTCCTTCCTCCCTATTCTTCTCCCTCCTTCTCTAACGTCTTCCTCCTCATCCTCTTCCTTCCTACAAATTCCTCTCCCTCCTTCCTCCCTATCTCCTTCCCTCCCCCCTCCCTATCCCTCTCCCTCCCACTGGTTCATCGTCCCCCCAGGAATGCACAACTCACGCCATCCCTTGTTTATCCTCACTTCTCTCTCCCTCTCTGTCTCCCTTTCCTTCCTGTCTGTTCATCGCTCAATTCTTCCTGTCAGTCTATATCACTGTCCTTCCTCTCTACCTGTTCCTCCTCTCTATTTCCCTATTTTTTTCTGTCTAATACATCTGTTTCCCCTCTCGTTTTATCCATATTTTTTATCTTCCAACTTTTCCTTCTCTCTCTTTCATTTCCTTCTCTTGCTCTATCTATTCATTTTCTCCTCTCTAAATTGTCTCTAATTTTCTCTCCAGCATATCCTTTCTTATACTTTATGATGTATACCTTTATATACTTGAGAATTTCAGAGTATATCTACTCTCTGAGCCCAACCATGGCCAGGCTCGTCTGGTGCTCGCCTGGTCAACCAGTTTGCTGCTGAGCCCTGCCCCACATAGCCATCACACCTGGTTGATTTTGCACCTGGTGAAGATACTTATCTAGTTTTCCCTCTTGAAGCTCCAACACTTGTTTCAGCGTGTTTCTGATATCTCTGGTAAGATGTTAAAAAGTCTGGGACCCGATGTTGATCCAGTGTTCCCTTAATGTCCCTACCGCACAAACCCTGCTTCTCACGGGGTTTATTGTCGGTGAAGAGAATTATTACAATCAAGGGAAGCGCTAAAACCCGAGATTATACAGCGCTGGGGGGGGGATTGGAAGGCATTCAGGCTAATTTGGGGAACTGGAGCACAGATCCAATTCCCTAAATCAAGAGCCCCTCACCAACATCAAGGAACCTTCCTTGAGGGGGTGAGAGTGAGAGAGTGAGAGAGAGAGAGAGAGAGAGAGAGAGAGAGAGAGAGGTCAACTAACCCTAGAGTAGTTAACAATGCTCGACCTCTCGACCTTCAGGGTTCTTGTACAGGATGAGAGGCGCTTTATGGGAGGTCAGAGGTCGCACCTCCAGGGTCGTGTTGACCTTTGGGTGAAGCAACTACCACTACCACCACCAGCTGCTACCACCACCAGCTGCTGCCACTACCAATTACCATTACCTACCTGGTGTTCCGGGGGTCAACGCCCCCGCAGCCCGGTCCGTGACCAGGCCTCACAGTGGTTCAGGGCTTGATCAACTAAGCTGTTAGTGCTGGCCTCATGTAGTCCAACGTACAAACCACAGCCCGATTGATCGGGTACTGACTTTAGGTATCTGTCCAGCTCCCTCTTGAAGACAGCGAAAGGTCTATTGGTAATTCCCCTTACGGCTGGTGGGAGGCTGCTGAACAGAATTGGGCCCCGGAGATTATTGCGTTCTCTGTGTACTAATGGCGCCCCTACTTTTCATTGGGGGTATGTTGCATCGCCTGCCAAGTCTTTTGCTTTTGTAGGGAGTGATTTCTGTGTACAGATTAGGGACCAGTCCCTCCAGGATCTTCCAGGTGTAGATTATGATATATCTCGCCTGCGCTCCAGTGAGTACAAGTCAAGTGCTTCCAAGCGTTCCCAGTACCTGCAGTAAAGGTTCTCTGTACATTCTCTAGATCTGCAATTTCACCTTCCTTGAATGGAGATGGTAATGTACAGCAGTATTCCAGCCTAGAGAGAACTAGTGATTTAAAAAAGGATCATCACTGGCTTAGCATCTCTTGTCTTGAATGTTCTCATTATCCATCCTATCAGTTTCCTCGCAGCTGTGATAGTGGCACCGTTGTGATTCTTGAAGGTGAGATCCTCAGACATTACCACTCCCAGGTCCTTCACATTACTTTTCCGCTCTACTGTGTGATCAGAGTTTGTAGTATACTCAGTCCTAGTTACTATTTACTCCAGTTTTCCATAACGAGTAGTTGGAATTTGTCCTCATTGAACATCATATTGTTCTCTGTTGCCCATTGGAAAACTTGGTCTATATCTTCTTGGAGATTTGCCGTGTCCTCAATGGATGACACACTCATGCAGATCCTAGTATCGTCTGCAAAGGATGATACGGTGCTATGGATTACATCTCTGTCTATGTCTGATATGAGAACGAGGAACAGGATAGGTGCGAGTACTGTGCCTTGTGGAACAGAGATCTTCACTATGGCAGCTTCCGATTTAACTCTGTTTACCACTACTCTTTGTGTTCGATTTGTTAGAAAGTTGAAAATCCATCTGCCAACTTTGCCAGTTATCACAGTTGTTACTACAACCAGTTACTACTGCCACCAGTTGTTACCACTACCACCAGTTACCACTACCAGCACATACACTTACAGGAGTAAATCATTCAATCAGAGGACTAAGGTTCACTCTAATGATCCTTCACTCTGTGTGTACTGAGTTCTTCCTGGATCACAAGGAAGAGAGAGGTAAGAAAAGAGAGGAAGAATGAAGAGAGGGAGAGACGAGAACATGAGAAGCAAGGAATGAAGAGAAGAGAGGAAGAGAGGGAAAGAAGGAAGAGAAGAAAAGAAGAGAAAAAAGAAAGAGGAGAGAAGGAAGACAGAGAACTACAGGCGAACTCGGAGGTGAAGAAAGAAGAGAACTTGGAGAAGGAAGGAGGAAGAACAGAAAAAAAGGAGGTGGAGAAGAGTGGAGTGTGGGGAGAGAGGGGGGGAAAATGGGAAAATAATGAGAGAATTCACGAGTGAGGAATACATGAAGTGGATGACTAGGAGGAATATCCGTCGTGGGCGTGGGCGTGGGTAGTGGAGAAGGGGAGAGGGCACGGGGGGGGGCAGTAAGGGGGAGGGGAAAGGGGCAGCAAACAACAAATATCTCTGAAGGTTAAGACTAGTTGTGAACTTTAGATGTAAACAAGACAGAATGAACCTCCCTCTCTCTCTCTCTCTCTCTCTCTTTCTCTCTCTCTCTTAAGATAGATAAGTTTTTTGTTAATATTTCTACTTGAAGACGTTGTGTGTGTGAGAGGGGAGAGGGGGGAGGGGGTCTAAATGAGCAAGACGGTGAACTGGAACGAATCATTTTCTTGAAGATGTGGGAGTGGCTGCTTGTGTCACTCTCTCTCTCTCTCTCTCTCTCTCTCTCTCTCTCTCTCTCTCCCCTGAGTAAATTTTTATTATTATAATCAAAAAGAAGCGCTAAGCCACAAGGGTTACG
>NW_026474791.1:0-10775 GCF_026875155.1 Cherax quadricarinatus
AGTTCGGGAAAAAAAAAAAAAATAATACACCCCAACCCTACTAACAATAGTAGTAACGAGGCGGATAGCCTCAATACTGCTATTGTAGTAGTTTGAGTTATGATACATTTTTAAAATTTCATGAAAACGTTACGACACTGGGTATTGGACAGTCAGTTACAAACACTATCTTCAGTGCAAACGCTTCCACGTGAACAAGGTCTTCTAACACAGGCTATTATGATCGCCTCTTGTCTCCAGTGTTCTGTCTTGTCAGGAGGATTCTGCGGCAATTAAGAAAGTTGGAGGGTAAACTCCGTAATATACAACTTACCTGGAGAGAGTTCCGGGGGTCAACGCCCCCGCGGTCCGGTCTGTGGCCAGGCCTCCTGGTGGATCTCAGCCTGATCAACCAGGCTGTTGCTGCTGGCTGCACGCAAACCAACGTAACGAGCCACAGCCCGGCTGGTCAGGAACCGACTTTAGGTGCTTGTCCAGTGCCAGCTTGAAGACTGCCAAGGGTCTGTTGGTAATCCCCTTTATGTATGCTGGGAGGCAGTTGAACAGTCTCGGGCCCCTGAACTTATTGTATGGTCTCTTAACGTGCTAGTGACACCCTGCTTTTCATTGGGGGGATGTTGCATCGTCTGCCAAGTCTTTTGCTTTCGTAGTGAGTGATTTTCGTGTGCAAGTTCGGTACTAGTCCCTCTAGGATTTTCCAGGTGTATATAATCATGTATCTCTCCCGCCTGCGTTCCAGGGAATACAGGTTTAGGAACCTCAGGCACTCCAAGTAATTGAGGTGTTTTATCTCCGTTATGTGCGCCGTGAAAGTTCTCTGTACATTTTCTTGGTCAGCAATTTCACCTGCCTTGAAAGGTGCTGTTAGTGTGCAGCAATATTCCAGCCTAGATAGAACAAGTGACCTGAAGTGTCATCATGGCTTGGCATCCCTAGTTTTGAAGGTTCTCATTATCCATCCTGTCATTTTTCTAGCAGATGCGATTGATACAATGTTATGGTCCTTGAAGGTGAGATCTCTCCGACATGATCACTCCCAGGTCTTGACGTTGGTGTTTCGCTCTTTTGTGGCCAGAATTTGTTTTGTACTCTGATGATTTAATTTCCTCGTGTTTGCCATATCTAATTGAAATTTCTCATCGTTTAAACTTCATATTGTTTTCTGCAGCCCACTGAAAGATTTGGTTGATGTCCGCCTGGACCTTGCAGTGTCTGCAATGGAAGACACTGTCAAGCAGATTCGGGTGTCATCTGCAAAGGAAGACACGGTGCTGTAGCTGACATCCTGTCTATGTCAGATATGAGGATGAGGAACAAGATGGGAGCAAGTACTGTGCCTTGTGGAACAGCTTTTCACCGTAGCTGCCTCGGACTTTACTCTGTTGACTACTACTGTGTTCTGTTAGTGAGGAAATTATAGATCCATCGACCGACTTTTCCCGTTATTCCTTTAGCACGCATTTTGTGCGCTATTACGCCATGGCCACACTTGTCGAAGGCTTTTGCAAAGTCTGTATATATTATATCTGCATTTTTTTTTGTCTTCTAGTGCATCTAGGACCTTGTCGTAGTGATCCAATAGTTGAGACAAACAGGAGCGACCTGTTTCTAAACCCGTGTTGCCCTGGGTTGTGTAATTGATGGGTTTCTAATGGGGTGGTGATCTTGCTTCTTTGAAAGGGTCCTAGATTTTTTATATGGGTTGTTAGTGCTATCGGTCTGTAGTTCTTTGCTGTTGCTTTACTGCCCCCTTTGTGGAGTGGGGTTATGTCTGTTGTTTTTAGTAACTGTGGGACGACCCCCGTGTCCATGCCTCTCTCCCATAGGATGGTAAAAGCTCTTGCAGTTCTTGATGAACACTGAGTTCCACGAGTCTGGCCCTGGGGCAGAGTGCATGGGCATGTCATTATCGCCTGTTCGAAGTCATTTGGCGTCAGGATAACATCAGATAGGCTTGTGTTAACCAAATTCTGTGGCTCTCAAAAAATTCATTTTTATCTTCAAACTCTCAGTCTGGTTAGCGGCTTGCTAAAAACTGAGTCATATTGGGACTTGAGTAGCTCACTCATTTCCTTGCTGTCATCTGTGTAGGACCCATCTTGTTTAAGTAGGGGCCCAATACTGGACGTTGTTCTCAACTTCGATTTGGCATAGGAGAAGAAATACTTTGGGTTTCTTTCGATTTCATTTATGGCTTTTAGTTCTTCCCGCGTTTCCCCTGACTCCTATAAGATTCCTTTAGCTTAAGTTCGATGCTTGCTATTTCTCTGACCAGTGTCTCCCTACGCCTTTCAGATATGACCTCTTTTAGCCGCTCTGTTATTCTTTTCCGTCGCCTTAAAGGGAGCCCCTGTCCCTTTCTGTTTTACATCTACTCCTCCTTTTTCTTAGAGGAATAACCCTTGGCATACATCGAGCGCCAAGTTAATCTGTTCTAGGCAAAGTTGGGGTCTGTGTTGCTTATTTATACCTTCCCACTTATATCAGTTAGGATTTGGTTTACTTGGTCCCACTTTATGTTTTGTTTTTGAAGTTAAATTTTGGGTGAAGCCAAACCTACTCCTAATATCCCTTATACTGGAAAAAAAAAAACTACTGAATCAAACCTGACTTACATTGAACCCCCCTCCCCCCTTCAAACTATTTTACATATATGCACATTTACCAAAAAAAAATTTCCCATAACTAGATAATAGATTATCCATAGGGGTTATGTTAGGCATCAGGTTTGACCCAAAGGGAAAGGGAAGGGTATTTGGGCAATTGCTTGTATCAAAAAACCTTCACTAGTAAAAAGACATCCCCTTGAAGGGCATCCAAATTAACATGAAGGTATGATTCTAACTAAGACATTGTATTTCCCCTACACTTCCATGTCCCTCATAGCACACTAGACTAAACCAACACTGGGTTTCTAACCCGTTGGAGGCCTGCCGTATACCGTTAACACACCCCTGTGCTAGCCTGAATTCATAACCTTACCTTCCCTACCAGTTATGGCTGGCATCCTAGGCACATCCTGAGGACCAATACATTCAAGCCCCTCCCCCACTCTCTACCTCTCTCTGGGTTTCTAACCCAGCGGGGTTTAAATCCTTTCCCACTAATACCAATTAAATCACCCCCCACCCCCGTAACTATACTCATCAACATCAGATATTAGTGAATCCTTTCTGGCGACTAACACTTCATTTCAGAACGAGGTTTTCATTATTTTTATCATTAACATCTGTGTCAGCAGTATTAGACGTCACTACTTAAAAAACTATCAAACCAACTGCAATTCTGAACGCTAATAACTTTTATTTCAAGGAACCTGACTGCCGCTTAAATTTTCCAAATGCCCGAAATTGTGTAAACTCAATGAATCAATATTTAACTTTGCAGTTTGGCCAAAGGCATAAAATACGTAAGAACACCCACCACAACCACTACCCAAAGCCCGAAACCCCCAAAATCCCCACAAAAACCACGTGCAATAACAGATTCCACACAGCTTCTGAAGGTCGTTGGTGGGTTCCAAGGCCCCACAGTTCTACGTAATCTATGCCTTCGGGGAGATTACTCTCCCCTGCTAATGCATTCATAATGCATATAGCAGATTCTCCAGTTCTACCTTACCTATCCGACTTACCACCACCTAATTCTATAAGTTATTTTGATTGTACGTCTACAATTTAGTTTCTACTGTTATATATATAAAACCACAACTATGCAGCGTACTCCAGGTATTGGCCTTACTAATTTGCAGAGCAGGGGCGGCGCAAGGGGGGGGGAAGGGAGGTAAGATCAAGGGGGGTCTGGTAACATAAAAGGGGTCTAGGGAAGATCAAGGGAGGGGTTTAGGTAAATCAAGGGGTCTAAAAAGTTTCTGTAAATATATACTATAAAACCCCAAATTTTCAAAAATTCTCCCCCCACCCCAAGACGCTCTAATAACCGAGTCGTAAGCGCTAAACCCACAAGGCTATACTACTGAAAATTTTTTTGGGACTTCAAAGCATAAATTACATGGCCAGGCCCTCTACAAACCTATTGAAAATAGATGGGGTTAATTCCACATTTTGAGGAATTTTTTATTGATTTTTCCTGTATAATATATTCTCATAAGAAAAATGTACCTGTCATGTGGAGCTAAAACTTTGGCTGTGTGGTTTTAAAAAAGAGGTTAGGCAAATGAGTAGTTGAGTTAGAACCTGCCTAGCATGAGCCAATGGGCCCCTGCTTCAGTGCTCATTTCTTATGTCTTGGTAATGGATATGCCTGATTTAATAGGCTTTCCTTCCCACCCGCCCATCAGGCCCTCAAACATTACCCTCACTACACTAAACTCCTATAATTAATTAACCCGGTAATTAACACAGAATTACACAATCAAGTCAGGATAACATCTTTATCGGGGTATTTATGCTCCCCACCCCTCAAGGAAGGTTCCTTGATGTTGGTGAGGGGCTCTTGATTTAGGGAATTGGGTCTGTGCTCCAGTCCCCGAATTAAGCCTGAATGCCTTCCACATCCCCCCCAGGCGCTGTATAAGCCTCCGGGTTTAGCGCTTCCCCTTTGATTATAATATGCTCCCCCAGGATGCGACCCTACCAGTAGGCCTGCTGCAGTTTCCTCCTCTATATGAACAGTGGTAATGGATATAAGGGAACATGCCCATTATGCCCGGGGTCGAATCTCGGTTCTTCAGTTGACGCCAAATACCAACTGAGCCATGACATTTCACACATTTCATCTCTACTTCCTACAATCTTCCAGGATGGGGAATAGGCAGCATAATGAAGATATTACACTAAACTTCCCAAAAATCTAATCAATCTTCAAAATCTAAGTTTTACAACCCCTTTCTCCATTTTTTATTTTCCCCATCATTCAAGGTAACCTATAGAATACATTCCCCCAATATTTCCTGGCCAGAGATTTCATCTCTGGTCGGGAGATAAGCTAATACTTCCCACTAAGGTACTTCTTATATCAATTGCATACAATCTTTCCTATACTCTCCCCACCACTTTCACACCTAATACAATCACTATCTGCTTCAATAACCAAACTTTAGTGGACTTATAACCTGGAAATACCTTACAAGTGGGCCCTGCCCACCTCTAACGACGTCTCCGACTGCTGCATCTCCATATAACACTAAATGTTATGGGTCAGACCATTTACTAGTGTGGTTGTCTCCACCCCTCAGACTGGTCAAAGTTGCTGTGTTGATCAATGTTGCAGCAGACACAGTCAGGCACAAGACTTCAGTTAAAACACCTGAAATAAAACATCCGCATTAAAACCAATAACATTACACACATTTATAGGCAAACATTACCATGTAATATAAACTAGTAACATTACTGCCTGACATATACCCAGTAATGTTTAACATAGTAAGTAAAGCTATCTTTTTCTTTAATAAATATTTCTTTCACATGGACCTGATGACTAACAATTTGTTCACATGGAAGCCTATATCTAGATCACAAGGCGCAAGTTCCTTGGATCAAGAGACCTTCAATAAGTTATTTTTCAATAATGAGAAAAAATAGCCCAGAACTGGATACACCATTATGGGTTATGTAACGCCTAGTATGAGAGTTATAGTTTGATCAGAGGAAGGGGAGTAGCTCCAGTTCCTCGCATCAAAACCCCTCCACTAAGGTCAATCACCCCCGCCCCCTTCCAAGACATTAGACCCCCAAAAATTAAGGCTAAAATATTAATAATTTGACCAAACTGGTGGTGGGGACCAGGAGCTGCAGCTCAACTCTGCTGTTGTACTGACAAATACGTCACCAGACAATACTTACGTTATGTAGGCGTGTTAAAAGGATGAAGCGGTAAAACCGGCGGGGGTGGCAGAAGGAGAAGCAACACATCCATTCCGTACGACCACTGAAGTTCAACTGACCTTTAGTAACCTTGAGGTTGGTCATTGTCCTAACCTTTACTATAACACTATTACTGATAACCTGACTAACTCCACTACCACCACTAGATGGCACTACTACACCACCACACTCACCACTAGATGGCACTACACCACTATCACCACTATATGCCACTACTACACCACCACTATCACCACTAGATGCCACTACTACACCACTAGATGCCACTACTACACCACCACTAGATGGCATCACTATCAGTACTACTAATGGTGGAGAGCTCAACCCGTGGGGGTCATGGACCACTTGGGAGGATAAGTTCACTCCCAGGTGGCATAGATCACATTCCTTGGATGTGATCTATGCCACAACCCAGGGCCGGATTTAGACCTTGGGGAGGCTGGGGCACTTTAGGTTTGGGGGCCCTCAACATGGAAATTAAATTGAATTACAAATAAGAAATGAACTAAAATAAATGATAAACAGCAGTTTTCGAAAAAAAAAAATATGTTAGGTTTCGAAGAAGACGTTTGATTTTATTTTTCTCAATTTTATTGACTAAGAATAACTGAATATAATTTTCAATTTGTAATATATTCCATCTACACTGTATAATAATAAGATAAGATTTCGTTCGGATTTTTAACCCCGGAGGGTTAGCCACCCAGGATAACCCAAGAAAGTCAGTGCGTCATCGAGGACTGTCTAACTTATTTCCATTGGGGTCCTTAATCTTGTCCCCCAGGATGCGACCCACCCCAGTGACTAACACCAGGGACCTATTTGCTGTAGGTGAACAACACAGGTGTAAGGAAATGTGTCGAAATTTTCACCCCGGGAATGGGAACCGGGCCCCCCGGTTTGAAAGGGGGGCTTTAGCCACCACTTTCGGTATCTATATGGTGGCAGTTGACCAAAAAGGGCACACAGTTTTCTCTGACAGGAGACCACATGGCTGAGCTTTGAATAATGTGTGCTTCACTGTCCATGTCTACACAAAAGGTATCTGTAAAATGTGGTTGTGGTGAATCATCACCTTTACTATCTTTATTGGTTGTTGTTTTTATTTTCTGCAGATGTACTTGAGAATGTTTTATCACTGATTTCCATCATTGCCCTTTGTTTAAACTTAGTTTAATTTAAGCCACCCTAAGCTATGGCATAGTATATGGCTTTGGCATGCTGCTTTACGTATTTTTTTTTCCTCGAGGTCCAAAATTGGAAAAAAAATAAAAAAAAAATAAATCTGGGGCCCCAGAAAACACGGAGGACGGGGTTTTTCCTTAGTACTTTTTAAAGTTTCATAAAAAAGAACAACAAAATGTTTCTTTTCAAGGCGTTTTTTACTTTTCTTTTTTCTGGCCCACAACTTTTTTTGGGATTCTTTTTAAAAAACAAAATTTTTTTTTTAAATTTTTTTTGGGAAAAATTCTGTAAAGCCCCTGGGTGTTTGGGAGTTGTGGTTTTAAAAGTTGCAAAACGTATAAAATTCCCCAATTTTGAACCAAAGTCAAAAAAAACCCCGAATAAACCACAAAAAGTGGCGAAAAACGAAAGCACTGCCCCCCACCCGTTTACTCTTTCAACCTCCCCTGTTAAACCATAAAATTAGGCGCTACTCAAGCCATCCCCAAAAGTACCTCCACAAGCCACCCCCGCCGAGTTTTTGGTAAAAATGGTTTTGACCCAGGTTTGGTTTTCTAAAAAAGTTTGAAAAAATTTAAATAAGATTAAAAAGGGGGTTTTGGAATTTCTATTTTAGTCCCAAATTTTTTTTTTTTCCCTTTTTTTTAAAAATTTTTTATTAAATTTTTGTTTTTTAAGAATCCCTTTGATGGGGGGGGGTTTGGAGAGGCCGGGGGATTCCCCTTTTTGGAACTTTTAAATCCGCCCTTTGGGCTATGATCCGAGACGTTACTAGAAATTCGATTTCTATTAACGTTAGAGTGCAACCTTTTTTTTAAAGGGTGGAGGGGAAAACCAACAAAAGGCCTGGGTCTGTGACAACTGTAGGGGCTGGGATATAAAGGGATAAGACTGGGTCAGAAAACCTCTCTTTTTTCCCGCGATTTTTTATAATAAAAAAAGCCCTAAACTTAAAAGGGGTATGTTTTCCGATGAATCTTACAAACCCAGTAGGGGTCATTCAGCACGCGGGGGAAGTTGCCATAAAAAAAATGTGCAAAAAGTTAGAATAAACAAAGGGGAAAGGTTGTTTAAAGTTAGGGGTTGTGGGGGGGGTTTAGTGAAAGTAAGATTGAAAAAAAAGTAGTGGAAAAGTTAAATTTGTTAAAAAGTAAAAAAAGAGAGAGTTTTTGTGTCAGAGGTGGAAAATTTAGCAAGGTATTATTGTATTGGGGTAGTTTAGGATCGAAAGGACCGGCGTGTAATGAGAGGCAGGCATTTTTTTACGTATTTTGAAAGAACATTTTCTATAAGCCCTACCAGGGTGGTGCTGTTTTTTTTCTAAAATTATTATTATTATTATTATAATAAAAAAGAAGCGCTAAGCCACAGGGCTTACAGCATTTTTTCCCCCTATTTTTCCACCTTTTTCTTGCATGGACTAATGCCAGTGATTGGAAAAACGTTTCCAGTAAAGACCCCAAATGTTTCACAAGTGTCCATTTTCAATTGCGGTTTCAAAACCTTTTCAAAGTCTTTTCCCGATTTCCCAAGTTTGGGGCAAGTAGATCGAAACAAAATAAATTTCTCTCTTTTTGGGTATTATTTGCACATGCGAACATTTACTCAAAAAGTCCACCCCCCAATTTTTGATTTGTAGTACAATATGTGGATGCGATCCCTAAGTGAAGGGTCGTTGGGTGGTCTCCCCTAGATTGGGATTGGGAAAATTTTTTATTATTTTTTTAAAAGCGTAACCCTAAGGGTCATGCAGGTTGGCGGGGGGATGGCAAAAGAGAAATATGCGACGGTTAGGAGTGGGAGGATGGGGGTGTGCAAGGGGTTAGTGGGGGTGGGGTTTTGTGCATGGATGAGGTAAACGTATTCCTGGGAACATTTTTTTTACATTGAGGGGGAGTGTAACCCGTAGCTCGGCATTTTGAGGTGTGGGTAAAACCCTGGAGACAATTATTATTAAAAATTCAAAATTATTAAAAATCGAAAAAAATTTTCTAAACCTAAAAGTCTTTTAAAAAAAAAAGCGAAAAAACCTACAAGGGTTACGCTCAGATTTGGGGGAAAAAAATTGATTTAAATTTTCCCAAAATGTCTGCATAAAACAAACAAGGGGCTTTCTATATAGTAATGTGACATGGCGTAAGACCAAATCGTGATCAAGGAATAACAGGGAAAATTGGTAATATCTATAGCTTCCCAAAAACAGATCCAGAAAGTAATAGTAAACAGAATTAAAAATTGAGGTCGCTATTGTAAAAAGCTGGTCCACAAGGACGTACTCGCCCTCATCCAGTTTTTCATCCTCTATCAGACACAACAGGGGTGTAAACCAAAAACCGGGCTCCCTTTTCAAATACACCCGAATTTTCACGAGTGTCCTCCAATGAAGCACTGTGTCTCCAGGTTGACATCAACCCAAAACTTTAAAAGGGCCCCTTTACAACATTTACATCGGTCAGCCCTTGTAGTCCCTTAAACCTCTTCAATCTTATTTGGGGGACAAGGGGTTTTTCCCCCCGCTGTGGAAATCTGCCCTTTTTCTCCCTTTTCCCCAAAAAGGGTACTACGGACATGATGCCCCCCACTATCGCCCATCGTCTTACAGTGCAGTTTGCAAGGATGGACGTCCGTAAATCGACGTTTAATTTGGGATTAAAGGGCCCCACAACAGTCTCTCCGCTAGTCAAAATTTGGTTTTGAAGGGTTTTCCATAGACCCTTCTACGTTGGGTACTATGTTTTGTAATGCCTTTGCGAATAAACACTCAGTTATTGCCATATTTTTTTGACCTTGAGAAGGATATGACACAATTGGGGGGTAAAATATTTTGGCCCCGGCCCTTCCTTAGGCTCCCAGGCAAACTACCATCTTCCTTAAGAACTTTTTAATGACAGACATTTCCGTGTTTTTAGTCAATAAAGTTCTTTCCCCGGGGTTCGTCCAAGCTGAAAGGGGTCCCTCAGGGGTGTGTTCTAACACAACACATTTCTCCTTGCTATAAATTTTGGCTCTGTTTTTCCACCCCTATTTGGTCATCACTTATTTGATGATTCGTATTGCTTGTGCGGCGCTGTCACCTTTTTGCAGTTTCTCTCCAGCATGCGGTCGACGTGTTTCCCCTTGGGGGACCAGCTGGGGGTTAAAATTTTCAAGTACCAAAACCCCAAATACTTTTACTAGACCCTGTTATCTCCGATCATCCTTTGTACTCATGGCTCCCCTATCCCCGAACGTGAACAGTCGGTTTTCAGGCCTTTTCTTTGACGTGGTTATCCCGGAAAAAATCACTCTCTGACTTTTTTTTGGGTTTCCTAGGTTTTTCCCACACATATGTGTAGTTGTAATTCTATTAACTGTATTTGTGTATCCCGAATAAACTTATTTCTTAATTACCCCTCTGGGCAACTTTTCAAGCCGGCTAAACCTTCTTAAAACCCTTGCTCATCTTTCCCCGGGGCTGATCGTGAAAATTGCTTCCCTACTTCAGCCCTGTTTTATCGAAACTCGATTATGGTACCAGATTTTTTTCCCCGGCCTCCCTGCTACTCCTCTAGCCTAACCATCCCCTCCCAAGGATTACGTTTTTTGCCTTGGTGCTTTTCCTCTTTCCCCCCTTGGGCCTCTATACAGAAAAAAATGTTCCATCCTTGTTTATCGCCCTGATCCATTTCCTTCGTACTGTTCGCTCCACGTCTACACAATTTCCCTTTAAAGAAAATCCAAAATTAAACCTACAAGAAATTA
>NW_026474793.1:0-11069 GCF_026875155.1 Cherax quadricarinatus
TGTGTGTGTGTGGGTGTGTGTGGGTGTGTGTGTGTGTGGTGTGTGTGTGTTTTGTGTATGTGCATTGAGTGTGTGAGTGTGTGTGTGTGTGTGTGTGTGTGTGTGTGTGTGTGTGGTGTGTGTGTGTGTGTGTGTGTGTGTGTGTGTGTGTGAGTATGAGTGTGTGTGTATGAGCGTGTGTGTGTGTGTATGAGTGTGTGTGCGTGTGTGTGTGTATGAGTTTTGTGTATGTGTGTGTGTGGTGTGTGTGTGTGTGTGTGTGTGTGTGATTATGTGTGTGTGTGTATGAATTTGTATGTGTGTGTGTGTGTGTGTGTGTGTGTGATTATGTGTGTGTGTGTATGAATTTGTATGTGTGTGTGTGTGTGTGTGTGTGTGTGTGTGTTTATGTGTGTGTGTGTATGAATTTGTATGTGTGTGTGTGTGTGAGAGAGAGAGAGAGAGACTCAGCAATCAACATTTGCACCAATAACTCACTACAGTTGTGACCGGGTGTGGAAGTGTGAATTGCTCATTACTCTAAAATTTGTTCATGATTGCAGCCATGTATACACGTAAGTAACCATTCTTACAGTATTCATTACCTTTGTAACTTGTGAGTTCATTACCTTTGTAACTTGTGAGTTCATTACCTTGTACCTAGTTCAGCCATCAAAACTTTGGAGCCGGTCCCTGGACCCATTGTGTACCTCAGTAATCTGTAAATACCTTTGTAACTTGTCATGATTGTGACTAGACCTACCTGGAGTTCATTACTTTGTAAATTGTGAGTTCATTACCTTTGTAAATTGTGAATTCATTACCTCTGTAACTTGCTCAGCTATCAAACTTTGAGGCCCAGTCCCTGGACCCATTATGTACCTCTGTAATCTTTTGACTACCGCCCACTGGATGGGTATGGGGTGCATAATAAACATATTAAACCTAAACCTCCCATCACACATTGGATTACTCCTTCATGATAAAGTTGATATGTTAGCCAAGAAGAGTACCCAGAAGGAGAATGTAGAATATAACTTTGGTATAACTGTGTCTAGCATTAGGAATAATATTAGGAGAGAAGTAAATAATGAAAATGATTGTTATAGGAATGCAGTTAGAAGCCTTAGTAGATCTATAACCCACTATGATAACATGAACGTAGATTAGTATGTTTATGGAACAACTTGCAATGTGAACAGACTGACTGATGTTGTAGTGGCCAGGCTTAGGCTTGGTTACAAGTACTGACTGATGTTGTAGTGGCCAGGCTTAGGCTTGGTTACAAGTACTTCTGGCAGTTTGGGAGACACAAAGATGATGATCAAACTAAATGTAAATTATGTGATCAGGCATATGGTCACTCTCTTGAACACTATGTGCTTAATTGTCCACTTATTGAGGAATACAGAGACAGACAGTATAATAACCTATGTGACATGTCAAGATATCTTATTAATGAAAATAAGATACCAGATATACTAAGCAAATTTCCTAAATTTGCTTGTAACAGATAAGTGAACTATAGATATGTAGATATAAATCCATATGTATTCCTGTTAACCCTTTGGGGCCTAGTTCCTAGGCCTTTTGTGTATCAATATGCTCTTGCGCTACCGTCCACAGGATGGATATGGGGTGCACAATAAACTAGCCAGTTCGGTGGCAAAAAATCTGCCACATGTGCAACAAAGTCATCATGCTGATCAGGGGGAACATTAAAACGTTTCCGTTTGAATATCCCACCAGGGAGGATGTTACCAATATCTAGTGAGGTTAGCCTTGGGAAATGATCAGACGCTATATCTGTTACAATGGAAGACTCACAGCTGGCAGAAGTAATGTTGAAGCCAAGACACAGATCAAGGACACCTCCATAGATATGTGTGGGTTCAAGGTCACCTACAATTTGCACATTATCATGACTGTTTAAGAGTGACAACAGTTGATTACCATTACGATTACCAAACTGAGAGTTACCAATGCTTTTGTGTCTTGCATTATATTCACCAACAATAAAAGTACACATTCTCTGCTCAGACTCTGTGCTGAGCAGTCGTCAGCTGTCTCTCCTCAGTCCCGACACCTGGTGGAGGAACTTTGCGACGACAACAACAATGGCGACTGGTTTTCGCTGGAGAGTTAATACTGTTTGTATTGACCTCATAAAGGGCACAATCCCCAGCGCATCGATTAATGTGTTGGTGCCGATGATCATCCGCGATACATATGCCATCCAGCGTGAATCCCTGTGTGGCGTTGCCTTAAATGGACTATCCCGGATTTTCGTCAAGTTTTGTGATACCAAGACCTACGAGCAGATTGTCAACCAGTATCAGGATGTTAGCAAGCAAGTCACCCCAGCAGTCACAGTTAAGTTGCACGACGTTTCACAATACTATACGTGGGTACGTGTGCGAAACATGCCTTTTGAGGCTAATTTAGTTGACATACGTGACGCCTTCAAATACTATGGGACGATCCACCAGGTTACTATGGGTCGGTGGTCTGATGGCCACTTTGCTGGTTTACAAGAAGGGTCTTTCACGTTGAAAATGTCCCTGCGCATTCGACGTCTTGTTACGGAAAGGGACCAAAACAGGCCCATAGACATGGCCCCAGGTGTAACAAATGGGATGCCTGTCCGGGATGCCTTTTAATCCAAGGTGTTGTAGACAATGGCCATTTCGACCGACTATGTCTACAGTCAAACACCCGGAGTAGTTTCCTCTCTTGTGGAGTAAAAACATATTTTCATAATGTCAGGACCTTCGGAGGTACAAGTATACTTTCCTGCTGAAATTCTGAAGCATCAGATAAGGGGGCTAAGGTCCCAACTTAATATTTTACTTTCTGTATAGAGAAATCTCTAGAGCGGGAAGTTGCTAACTTGAGTGTTAATATTGACTGACAATGATGGCTACTGATGTTTGGCTCTCTTACGACTCACCCAGAAGACAAGAAACTACGGGGTATAAGGAACTGTCGAGTATGTCTCTACCTTCTCTTCCCCATTGCTATGGTATTGGCGACTGTATAGCCCTTGTGGCTTAGCACTTCTTTTTGAGTATAATAATAATAATATGGTATTGACGACACAATTACTGAGTCGAGCGAAAGGATTGCTTTTGGCAGATTCTTGGTGTCCCCCTATACGTTTGGAGCTCTGAAGATTGGCTCGTCTCCCTCTCTGTGCTTGGGAACTAGCATGGTTGGTGCTGCTGTTTGCACCCCTAGTATGACCAAGAATTTCAGTCATTTTCGGTGAGTCACTGCTGTTCTGAAGGGATACAAGTTAAGTGATGACGTTTAGGAACAGAACCTACTCTCTGGTTCCTTTATGTCCGCTGCGGGTTAATGTGGACTTCATTAATCTGTTATGCATCCTTGTTGGCATTGTTGCTTCAGCTACTGCTCTAGCTGATATTGCTAGTGCCTCTGTGTGCGATTTCTGTATCAAGAAATCTTAGTGCTATTCACCTCATTGATCTTATAGTCGACATGTTGCAGACATTGGCGAGTAAGGTGAGAAACAAGACTTGTATTTGTTCAAGCTTTTATGGGAACAAAAGTATGGTGATATATTGTGTTATCAACTCTGGCCCTCCGTAACGAGTGTTCAGCAGAGATGAAAAAAAAAATACTGTAAGAGCTGCTCTTGGAGAGAGCAGTCACGGGTGACACTACAACCTTGGGTGACTCTACACTCATGGGTGAGATGTTAGTCACTGCCAACGCCCTCAGTCACGGGTAACATCATAGAATTCTTCAGAGGAATTTGTCAAAGGGAATAGAAAGGAAATGGTCAAATTACTGTCACTTGAGACATAACTGCTCTTGACAGGATATTTACGACGGGAAAGTCACGGTCTGAGTGTGACTTACCAAAGGCAATCACGGCAAGAGACATGTGATTTCTCATATTGTTTTCCTCATGTGAGTCAGCGATTGTTTTCCTGTCTCGGTTACGGTCGGACTTGTTGCTTCAGCAACTTTTGTTGTTGCTCAGGTGAGAGGAGGCATAGCAGCAGCTCGTCGCAACCCCAAGACGTGCTTTGAAAACGACGGTTTTTCTCGCCACAGTCTCTTGCTGCTGCATCTTTTCGTCTGAGCATTTCGCTTAGTTTCCTTCATCGCCTGGAAGAGGTAGTTTTGAAGGTACACACGTCCAGCAGAGGGACATGAGAGTAGACTCGACTTACACTTCAGGAAGCTCTTCGTATTCTCTTCAAGACGTCGTTGTTCTTGATGCCTGGGGAAATTTCACTCCCAGCATTAATATTTCATGCACGCCTTCTGACACACTAGTCTGTTTAATGAGCTAGTCCCTGAGCAGAAGCCTGCATATGCCTCCTGACATACTAGCCACTGTCGCATAAGCTAGTCCCTGAGCAGAAGTCAGCATACACTTCTGACACACTAGCCTCTGTACCATAAGCTAGCCCCTGAGCAGGAGCCGACATACACTTCTGACATACTAACTCTGTCAAGCAAGCTAATCCCTGAGCAGGAGTCAGCATACACTTGACACACTAGCCTCTGTATCACAAGTTAGTCCCTGAGCAGGAGTCCGTATTTCCGCCAGACTGGTAAACTGGTGAGTCTCTCTGAGCAGAACCTGGTTGATTGTTCTGTCAAGTATGATAATGGCGACAATAGTGGAACTGACGCCGAGGATGCATCCCCACATGAAGCTGAGGATGACAAATGTCGGTATAACCCATGCAAGTCTAGTGCTGAAGACACTGGCTTTGTTGATTCGTGATAGTACACTGACACGTTCCTGGCACTATGTTTCTGGAACAAAACTATTGGTTTTCCAAGTAGAGTTATAAGGTAAAGAGCATTAGTGTTCAGGTTGAGGACGTCTTTGTTGTTCTGAAGATCTTGATGGCGAGTGATACACCACAGTGTGAGTATCACTGAACAAGACCCCTCCGATGATTACTGCGATGTCCATACTTGAGCGTTACAGTTCGTTTTCGGACGCCGGAATAGGGTAGTCGCCCTTATCATCGACAATTTCTGCATATTCTTCAGAGGCGCTACCGCCGCCTCTCTTGGCATCTCTTCCAGTCTTGGAGCTGTGTTGTGAGCACCTGCTGCTGGCTCTCACTCACCTTGGTGTTCCAGATGGAACACCAAGGTTCCATGTCTATGAGGTCAGTAAGAAAATCGGCAATTGGCGACGCTGAGACAAGTAACGCTCAGATCTTCTGCCGTTTCCCGCTACATTGAGCTGGTATCTGCATTGTGGTAGATAGCACGAATATTTAGTTCAACTTGGTAGGCAAAGTTTTACCACTTAAATTTTTTATTTTGTCTAATACAGTTTAAGTACTGAACTCACTTCATATTTGTGATAAAAAGATGGAGATGTGTTTTGACAGCTGAAGAGACTTAACTGTTAGTACAAAATAGATTTTGAACCAAAAAATATTTCCTTCAGGAATTTTAAGTATAAATAGCCTTGAAGATGCATAGAGTAATAAGTTTGAATATGACAAAAATTAGAGACTGTTTATATAAAGATTGCTTAAGATTTATTTATAAATTTTATATTTATTAGCCAATTTATTTACCTCTATTTTGCTCATGTTTAATAACTTTTCGAATATCGACAGTAGTGTTGTTGTGTATTGGTAATCAAGGAGATAGTTGGAGGTGAGTGTAAGGTGTTATACAGACGTTATGAGTGGCGTGGTATGCACACCGGACGCCACCCCTGCCACACACCATGTCACTCAAGCTATCCGAAACGCAGTTGTCGTGACACAGGTTCTTACTGCAATGTATTCCACTACCACTGTAGGAGCGGAATATTATCATCTCCTTCACTCAAGACTGTGATGAAATGTGGTCTCATCCACTACTGTGAAGCTCTATGAAGTCATGATCGTCTGCATACTGTTGTCTCTACATGTACGCAGATACTCTGATGTGCAGCGCAAGTGTATGACATTATCCTCATCGCTCTCGGGCCGTGTGGACATCCTGTGCAAATGCTCTTCAGTTCCCTGACTGCATCAGTGTGAGGTGGTGCTTGTCGCGCCTCTGCCGTCAGACCAGGAGAGCTACCATTGTTTAACATGGCGTTCAGTCATAGACGCAGGGTCAACACTGTCGGCGTTGAACTTCTCAGTGGGGCAATAACGGGCCCGTTTCAGCACAGGTATTACTACCTAAAATCATCAGAGACACGTATGGCATCCAGGATGGGGAGAGTTGTACGGCGTAGCATTGAACGGAGCACGTAGATTTTTTGTGAAACGCTCTCAGCAACGGTTTATGAGTCGTTGGTTAACCGTTTTCAGGACGTAAGTCTTGATGCAACACCAGCTGTGCGTGTGAGGATGATCGATGTATCCAGACATTATAATGGATTAAAAACTGCGTAATGTCCCCTTGAGACTGATGAGACAGTCATCAGAAAACTTTTTGAGGAATACGGAACTGTTCTTTTGGGCCCCAGCATGGAAACGTGGGTGATGGGTGCCTACGCAGGTCTGCTGAGGGCACTTTTTACCTAAAAATGACATTGCGACACCCCATACCATCTTACGTGTACCTAAAGGAATTCAGGACACGGTCATGGTTTCGTACGCCGGGCAAGACGTACATGCAAAACTATGGGGGAAATATGATCCCCATAGAGGCGGCATGTGGGAAGTGGAAATTTGAGCCCCTGGCCCAGAGGCGGAGGCATCTGCTTCTACACCGGGAGAAGCAGGTGATGATCAACGACGTGAAGGAGGGCGTGGTCGTCTATGGAGGGGATAGTGGATGAGGCGCATAAGGCTGGGGAGAGGGTGAGGCCCTTGACCAGTTACCGGGCCCCAGAGAACTTCCAGAGGATCGAGATGAGCAAAAAGTACAGGAGGAAGTGTTGGAAATTTAGGAGGAATTAGCCCAGGTTCTGAAGTCCTTGTCACCGCCTGAGGAGGTGGCCCGCTCCTGGAAAGGTTGTAGAAGACGAGTTGATGGCTGTGGTGCATCAACAACAGGAGAACTATTCGGATGACGGGAGTGGGAGCGTGACTGAGGTGTCACCGAGATCATTGCAACAGTGTACAGTGGAGGTGAGGTACATTGTTAGGCATCCGCAGACCCAAACTATGGAGGATGTGACTGTCACAAAAAAGAGGGCTGCTGCGTCGGATTCAGATGATGTCCTAATGCCAGCGCAGCGGCCGGGAAGCAAATATGGCAGGTGAAGGTAGGGTGGCCCTGACAGGAGGCACCGAAAAAAGGGGGGAGGAGAGAGGGGAAATGTGCAGGTGACAAATGGACCCATACATTCTGGTGCCCATCGGAAGAGTGAAGAGAGGAGGCAGGGGTGAAACTTTAATAGGCCTCCCGGTTTATGACAGTAAACGTTAATTGTTTAATAGTGTAAAGAGAGAATGGTTTGAATGTTTCTGAATAATTTAGAGTGGATGTTGTGTTCCTTCAAAAGCATAATTTTTGGAGGGTAGGGTGTTGGAGATGGCGGGGTTTTCAGGTGGTAACCCTGCCATCTGCCCGTTTGGAAGGAGGGGTGGGTATATTAATTAGGGAGGCTAGTCCGTTTGTTTTACAGAGAAGTGAGGGGGGGGAGGGGAAAGGGTGTTGCGCGTAGAATGTTGGTGGATGGGCAAACATGTGGCCTTTATTAGCGTATATGCGCCTGCAGAGAATAACGTACAGGTGAAGCAGGAGTTTGTGTGTGAGGACCTTGTTTTTTTTTCGTGCATTCCCGGAGGTGGCAATAGTAGGAGGTGATTGGAACTGTGTTATTAGGGGCGGGATGTGGAACCGAAAGGGGCAAGCTACGTATCGGTGACCCCAAGAGATTTAATGTGGGATATTGGGTTATGGGGACACATTCGAGGGGGGGCGTGGGAGACAGCATACGTTTGTTAGGAGAGGGTATGCAGCGAGGTTAGAGTGTATCTTTCTCACAGTATTGTAGTGTGATCTTTCAAAACTGTTGAAGTAGCATGGTTTCGGATCATAGAGCAGTGTTGGGGGAGGTTGGGTGGGAGGCGCTTGCGGAAAATATACGGAGTTACTGGAAATTAAATATAAGTGCATTGAGTGATGAGGAGGGGTTAGGGGGGATTTTCTGTCTATGGAAAGGCTTAGCGAGGAGGCCACAGGGAGGGGAAGATGTCGTGCAATGGGGGGATTGCGTAGCCAAGGAAAGGATTAGAAATATTATGTGGGGGGGGGCAAACGTGTAAATGATTTAAAATTTTGGACTTTCAAATTATTTAGAGGAAAGGTTAAGGGGTTGTTATGGGCGGGGGGGCTGTGGGGGGCAATACCTGTGGATGAAATTGTCGAGGTCAAAAGGAGACTGAGGGGAGTTACAAAATGAGGGGTTTTCAAGCGGTAAGGGTGCAGGCAGGGGTTTAGAGGAGGTGCTTTGGGGAGACAAGCCATGGCGTGTGTGTTGCGACATCAAAAACAAAGACAGCAGGTTACAGTATTCCGAGGTTTAGAGGTACATGAGATGGCGGGGAGGTTATAGGGTGGGTCAGGAGATACGAACTACGAAAGGATGTGTGGTATGCGGTAAATGGTTGAGTGTATGTCACAAATTTGTTTGCGTGCATTCAGGACCCCTTCTTAAGAATGGTTGAACCGTTGTGTAGCACGGTGGGGGTGGGGGGGGTCGGGAAAGTGTGGCCTGGAATAATAGGATATGTAGACGTACAACAGTCCGGGTTCGGAGGGGTTTGGCGTTGGGGGTTTTGGATGATGTGCAACTGTTTGGGAAAAATGCAACAGGGATGCAGGA
Source organism: Cherax quadricarinatus (assembly GCF_026875155.1). Classification (NCBI taxonomy): domain Eukaryota; kingdom Metazoa; phylum Arthropoda; class Malacostraca; order Decapoda; family Parastacidae; genus Cherax; species Cherax quadricarinatus. Next base: position 8,762 of record NW_026474793.1, read on the forward strand.
AAATAGCGAGAAGTCATGATCAGGGGGTTGGGTGATTGGGTGGAGGGGGGGGGATGTAACGTTGTGAGGAAACAAACGGTGTCTTTAAAAAATTGTGGTATCAGCTATAAGGATGACTTGGATGCTGCCGAGAGGAAAACTCAAATAGATTGATGGAAAGGATTCTGGGGCGTCTGGGTGCGTTGCGACCTCATTTATCTGACTCTCGTGCAACGAGTGATTGTTATAAATGTTTTAATTGTATAGTAAGGTTTGGCATGTAGCAGCCGTGTTCCAAATAAACCCGGGGCGGCAATTGTGGGAATTCTGAGATGGGTGTTTAACTTTTTGTGGGTTCAACGTGTGATATGGCTGCGGGAGAGAGGTTTTAATGTTACCCTTGCGCCAGGTGGGTTGGGGTTGATGGATCTGAGAAGGAAATTAATAACAAAAAAGGCACAATACCGTGACTGGAACGATACACAAATAACCCGCACATAAAAGAGAGAAGCTTACGACGACGTTTCGGTCCGACTTGGACCAGTGTGACTTTGTCAATGGTCCAAGTCGGACCGAAACGTCGTCGTAAGCTTCTCTCTTTTATGTGCGGGTTATTTGTGTAAGGAGAATTAAATGTGTGTTTCTTAAATAGGAGGTTTTGCGCGAAGGAGTGAGGGGGGGGGCAGCTGGAAAAAGTACATGAAAGGTTGGGTAAGTTGATGGTGGTGTGGAGTTGGGGGAATGTGAAATGTTTTGAGGGCTTTGATGCTGGTTAGAGAACCCAGGAAAATTCGAATAGGGGTTTTGTGTAGGTTGCTTGCAGAAAGAATTGTTGTACCAGTTGAGGGATTGTTCCCATGTACGCATGGAAGTGTTTTTGGGTATAGGTTTAGTAAGATGAAGTTAAAGCCTAGGGTGAGGAGATAATGTATCTTTTTCTGCATGGCACTACCGTCGGGGGAGGTACTAAGAACCAAAGGGTAATTGTGGGTGGGAGGTGGGGAATCTGTGGGAGGATGAGACGGCGTTCCATGCAGTGTACTTTTGTGAGGGACTGGGGGGTGTTAGGTATTGGTTAAGTAGGGTTGTACGGGGGGTGGGGGCCAAGGGGTGTGGGGTTCGCGTGCACTAAGCCTAGATGTGGGAGGGTTTCGATGAGGGGTGTTATAAGAGTTTTGGATTATATAATGGTGGATTATATAATATACATCGTGGGTGATGAGGGAGAGGGGGGATTGTGAGGTGCGGAGGCGGGTACTAGCGGTAACGGTTTATTGTACTATGTGGGCGAAGATTTTTCGGAAGGTTATAGACTGTTAACATTAGGGCTTCTCAGAATCTACGACTTGGGCTGAGTGAGTAAGAGGTGGGGGTTTGGGGATTTTTTTTATATTTTTTTTTAAAACATCATAAATTACAAGGTAGTATAAAATATTAAAATGCCACAATAATACAGGATCTGGACAAGATTACGAAAATTATATCACAAGTGCAAGAGAAAAATTTTTGAACACGCAAAATACATACACACCATTTACTGACACACATTATACAAAATCACAATATATCTGACACATACACACAAAACTGTTGGAGGGGGGAACCCCCCCATGAAAACTCATCTATAAATACACCCACATCATTCACCACGTATTGATCACCGCAGTGATCAAACATAAATTTTTGTAACTTTATATATACATGCAACTGTTTATGCGATTTTACTTAAGAACAAAAATTTTGGTAATTATCCGGAAAAAACATTACTCTGTAACAAAATAACATTACACAAATTACATAAGCGTATAAAGCATCAACAACTGCAAGATGTTTACAGCATACGTTGCATCAGCAACCAAACTTAATAACATTACAAAAGTAATGGAAACAAATTATATAAAAACAAATTTAAAAGCCATCTAAGAAGAAATAAATTCCCTACAAAATTACAATAAATACTACGAAAATGCATACCAGAAAAATTATCTTTGCAAAAACTGGTAACCAACATGGACCAGTGACTTCTATAACTCCCTAATAATCACAAAGGGCCTAATTTATACAAATCTTGGGGTTATCAAAACCCTTTTACACAAAACTTACATGTCAACACAAACACCACGCAGTACATACCCCTTTCCCGACCCTCACATTCCTTTGCAAGTCATTTACCTCATACACTCCCCCTCCGAAAAAACTAATGTCAACCCCCTATTTAAAAGGGAAAACCCGTCCTTTACGTACAATTAGCTCGCCAACTGAATGAGGCCATTGACCGTAATTTTGGGAGTAGGTCTCCGAAAAGTGCCCCACTGTCCCCCGAAAAAAC